>JAOUQZ010000033.1:6561883-6586298 GCA_028564935.1 Neosilurus hyrtlii | reverse complement strand
AATTTTACTATATAAAGCTGCTTTGTGACAATGTCAATTGTAAAAAGCGCTATACAAATAAAACTGACTTGACTTGAACTAAATCTACTATAATGAGGTGTCTTTATTACAGCGATATTGTGGGATCTCTGTATTAAAGGGGCTTCTGTCTCACACCATCAAAATGCCCAAATCCTGCAATTATCCTTAGACTCCACAAGATACATGAAATGAGTTGCCTGGCAACAAGACGCATTTGGTTAGGCTGACAGCAGAAATAACACTAAGGCAAAGAAGAAAACAAGGACAAGATGTGATGGAAGAGTGGGGACTTAGATTTTACAGGCCAGCGTGTCAATCTTCTATTTAACAAGAGCGGAGAAAAAAATGTGGTGCATTAAAGGACTACAATGATGATAACTGCACACTGAGTCTGAGTGCAGTCCGCTAGTGCCACAAGCCCCATCTGTTCACTGTGTGTGTGCGTGCGCGTGTTCTGATATCCCGTTGGGATTAAAAGCAGTCACGCCAGTCTCTTGACAGAGCATGGCCACTGTGGGTTTGGTGGCACAAATAGCATGCAAGCTTCATCCTATTTCTCCTGCTCATTTACAGTAAAGAAAGAGCCTTGCTTGGTCATCGTCCTCCTTCCAAGCCCAATCAAACATTGACAACCCTAAGGCCATTACACACCATGTCCAAATTTTCATGCCAAATATTCCCTTTTTTTTTTTGCTATACTGTATTAATCCCTCAAGGGAAATTATTGCCTCTGCATTTAACCCATCCAAAGTGAGCACACACACAAAAACAGTGAGCACATAAGAAAAGCAGTGGGCTGCCACACTCACTGGGGGTGCACAGAGAGCAGCTGGGGGTTAGGCAAGCATGAAGTGCTCGAAAATGTCCTGTCAGACAGCTGCGCTGACGCAGGACTTAATAAAGCACAGTGGACCAACACCAGCAGATGACATGGCTCCCCAAATCAACACAGACTGTGGAAACTTCACACTGGACTTCGAGCATCTTGGATTGTTTGCCTCTCCATTCTTCCTCCAGACTCTGGGACCTTGGTTTCCAAATGAGACGCAAAATTTGCTCTCAACAGAAAAGAGAACTTTGGTCCACTGTGCTTTATTAAGTCTAGAGTCAACGCAGCCATCTACCAGGACACTTTAGAGTACTTCATGCTTCCTTCAGCAGAGAAGCTTTATGGAGATGCTCACTTCATTTTCCAGCAGGACGTGGCACCTGCCCACACTACCAAAAGTACCAAAACCTGGTTTGATGACCGTGGGATTACTGTGCTGAAAATGCCAGGAAACTCATCTGACCTGAATCCCATAGAGAATCTATGGGGCATTGCCAAGAGAAAGATGAGGAGAGACATGAGACCCAACAATGCAAAAGAGCCTAAGGCCACTATCGAAGTATCCTGGTCTTCCATGACACCTCAGCAGTGCCACCGGCAGATAGCATCCATGCCACGCCGCATTGAGACAGTAATTCATGCAAAAGGGGCCCAAACCAAGTACTGAGTAAATATACATGATTATACTTTTCACAGGGCTGACATTTCTGTATTTAAAATCTGTTTTTATTGATTTCATGTAATATTCTAATTTTATGAGATTTTGGATTTGGGGTTTTCATAAACTGTAAACCATAATCATCAAAATTATACCAAATAAAGGATTTAAATATTTCACTTTGAATATCATGAGTCCTTTAAAGTTGAACTTTTGCACAATATTCTACGATTTCACCTGTACTATTTTGAGAGGCAGTCATTCCCTAGGAATGCTATACACTGTTCAGCCAAAAGTATGCAGACACTGACTGCTAAATATCTATTTTGTTCCTATGGGTGTAATGCTCACGGTTGTCATTGGGAACCATATTGGTATGATCTTGCCCAGAATAACTTCTGCTGCTTATAACAGCAGCTACTCAGTGATACATGGATGACTGCAGGTCAGGTCCAGCACGTTTTATATTTTTGCAGTTATTAATTTGTTGCCTAGTAAAAGTGCAATCTGTGAAATACTGCCCTGACAACTGCTCATTATGAGTGCATTCAAAGCAAACAAACCCCTGCTGCTAAAATTGTTGTATACTATTTTGAACATACGCTACACACAGAAATAACGCCAATGTTCCAGTGAGCACAGTGTTTCTCAGAACATCGACTGTAAAATAAATAAATGGATGGCTTCTCAATTATGCTCATTCTATAGAAATGAAGCCTACTAGGGGTGTTAAAAATAATCACAGCAGTGACAACACAATCAATTACAGCCGGCTAAACAACGAAGTTCTAAATTATTTCCTGTAAGTGCATAACGCCAAGCTCTGTGACTGGCTGGAGATTTACTACAATCTACCATGGAGGAATCCAGTAGTTGGGGATTTGCCTTTTTGCTTCAAAAACACTTACATCTTTATGTTTTGCGGTCAGTGAAAGCATATATAAAAACTCGTCATTAAAAAAAATTATAATGTGAACGTTAAAGTAACAGTTGTGAAATACATGAGATTCCATCAGCACTGGAGAGAGAGTGTGCGTGTAAGTGTCTGTGTGTGAGAGCGAAAGAGAGAGAGAGACAGTGTGTGTGTTTGAGAGAGAGTTTATGTGAGTGTTTGTATGAGAGAGAGAAAGAGTGTGTGAGAGTGCATGTGTTTAATACAGAAAGCGTGTGTGTGTGTTTGTGAGAGAGAGAGTGAGTGTGGGAGAGAGAGTGTGTGTGCGTTTGAGAGAGTCAGAGAGCGTGTGAAAGTGCATGTGTTTGATTCAGAGAAAGTGTGTGTGTGTGTGTGTGTGTGTGTGTGTTTGTGTGTGAGAGAGAGAGAGAGTGAGTGTGGGAGAGAGTGTGTGTGTTTGAGAGAGTGAGAGAGCGTGTGTCAGTATGTGTGAGAGTGTGTAGTTTGTTGTGTGTGCGTGAGAGAAAGATTGTGTGTGAGAGAGACAGTGAAAGACAATGAGTGTGTGTGCGAAAGAGAGTGAAAGAGAGAAAATTAAAGATAGTAATAGTGTGTGTGTGTGAGAAAGAGAGAGAGAGAGAGAGAGAGAGATGGGGAGAGTGTGTGTGTGTGTGTGGGGCAGAGAAATAGTGTGTGAGAGAGAGACATGGAGAGAGAGAGTGTGTGTGTGAGAAAACCGTGTTATTTGTAAAAAAAATCAGGATATAAATCTGTTTATAGGATGTAATGCTAATTAAGAATATTTGCCAGCTCATCACAGGGCCGACACACACCTATTCGGAACAACCAATTAGCCTAATGCGCTTGTCTTTGGACCATGGGAGGAAACCGGAGTAACCCGGAGGAAACTCGCAAAAGCATGGGGAGCTCCACATGCAAACTCCACACGGGAATTCCCTCACTGGGGTGGGACTCGAACCCAGGACCTTCTTACTGTAAGGTGGGTGCAAGAAAAACCAATACTAATGTACACATGCACTACCACACACATTCTTATTACACTTTTCTGCCTCAGCTTGCTTTTTATAACAGTAAACAACATGGTAATACATCAGTTTCTGGTTTTTAATGACTGGGCAAGCAAAAAAAAAAAAAAAGCCAGGAAGGCGATATGCTGAATTTACGATGAAGGAAAACAGCACAGCTGCCTGTTCCTGTAGGAAAAATAAAATGAAAGCCTGCTTGACCTCTTCATGCTCAATCCCTCCTATCTCTCCATCCATCTTGTGCTCTTGTGGGGTGTGTGTGTTGGGGGTGTTAGTACTGGAGGTGAGCTTGCAACATCTGTACCAACCCCAGCGCAAGACATCACTACATCACTGTCTCCAAGGGAACGGCAGTCAGCCTAATCCCCCGACACACACCTCCCCTTCTCACCACCTGACTGTTCTCGTTTACTCGCTCTCAGTTTTTTACATTGTCTTCTGAGGTATCTGTATTTCAGCTGTGCTTTGTCACTTCCTGTCAAGTCTGCATGTGTGTGTGTGCACTTTGAAAATAGTCCCCCATATGATGAGAATAAAAGTATACTGATTTGTTTGTTACGCAATAATCCTTCATGATCTCTTTAAGTCACAAAAGGTGTGTGTGGACTTCATACTCTACAATCTCTTTATCCCATACAAAGGTCTTCACCTCTGTCCCTTCAAAAATATGTAATACTTTGATATTTAGTGACACAAACAAAAATCCTTTCTCTCCTACACCTGAGCTCAGATCTCACCTCTGATTTTCTTTAAAAAAAAAAAAAAGAAAGAAAGAATGTGTCGGTTTTCAGTTGTTGCATTCCTAAAACATCACACCATTCTTTCTCTTCATTGCTTTTCTGATAAACTCAGGATCAGAGAGACAAGAGGGAGGGGAGAGAGAGAGAGAGTATATATATATGTGTGTGTGTATGTGTGTGTGAGACAGAGAGAGACACAGTGAGGTGTTGATAAGAGTGTGCAGGACTGACGTCAGGACTGTGCATGTTTGTTTGGAGTTGCTGGGAGTCTTCACCATATGCACTCAGCTCAAACACAGAGCGATGAGCGCTCTCCAACCATCCACCTGAGCCAATGTTTTGTTTCCAGGGAAACCCAAAAGTTGCTAACTAACCGTTGATGTGCATGAATAAAGTGTAAAGGAAACAAATCAAATCAAAATATTCCCCAAACAGTGGACATAAGTACAGTCATAGCCCTCGTCCTATCATAAAGCACTGTTGGGTGCTGCTGCACTTAAACATCAGTACGCAAATATTACTGTAAATGAGTATTAATACCTCAGGTCTGTAGGTCAAGTGGCTCCCCTAACCCTTGTACATCTCAAATTCTACAATGTTAGGAGGAACATGGTGTCAGACTCACCTCTGGGAGTCAGGCTGCGAGATGGCGTTGACAATGGCCTCCACGGCTGCATCGAACAGTTCAGGGTCATTAAGTGCAGCAAAGCCAGCTTCCAGCAGACCCTCGCTCTCATTAAGCGGCACATCCAACAAAGCCCAGCTGGACAGGCACTTTAGTGCACGCGCCTTTACTGGCGCTGGTGAGTCAGCTTGACGCAGTAGCTGCTGAAGCAGCGGATAAACAGACGCCCACTCTCGGCCCAAAGCACCCCGCACCTGACCCCGGCGGTACTGTGGCAGCCGGCTCGTCTGGAACTCTTCGGGCAGCACGGTGAGGAGCTCAAGGAGTGCCAGGCAGCGAGCACGTCCATCCACAGTGCTCCCCTGCTCCTGGAAGACTCGCACCATCTCCGAGACGGCGCCAGGCCAGGCCTCAGGCATGGTGTTCAGTGCCAGTGAAGCCAGAGCTACGCATAGCCGCGTCAAGACGATTTTTGAGCCTGAGGCAAATAGTGCAATCTGGGAGAAAAGCTGCGTCTTGAGAGTGTCATACTGCTCAGCGGGGATGTCACCCCAGTAGCGTGAGATCTTGGTGTGTAGGGCACTGGCGCCAAAGTACTGGATCTCTGGGACCTAAAAAGAGAGGTAGAGAAAAAGAGGGGAATTCTAAAGCCATTTATGAGCTAAAAACTATTTTAAATTAACGTGAGTCAATCTGTTACAGGATTAACTATGGAGCATGCTGCTAAACTGAGTTAATATACAGTAACTGTGTCACTGAATACATCACAACAGGGAGGACATAAAGGCTGAACAGTAAGTCTGAGTCAGAGCAAGAAAAAAGAAACAGAAATTAAAGAAACCCAGAAGAATTAAATAATTACAAGATAGCAAATAGACTGAAAGAGTAAAGGGTCATTCCATATGAAATCAAACAAATTTCAGAAAGAGCCCTGCATGATCCCTTCAGATTTTTTTTTAATTTTCACCAGCAGAAATTAAATTATACACAAGGGGAAATTTTAATTCACAAAGATTAATTATAATTATTATTAAAGTTATGGCCTATTGAACTATGAGGGGGTCACCCTAAAACTACAGCCTAAACAGACACCTTGAATTTTCCATCATTTTTCAATTCTTCATGTCTTTTTAACAACAAAAAGATAACGGTCATAATTTTTCAGAATTAACTGACAGGCCTATGTAGGGCAGGGAAATATTTACAAATCCACTTTAATGTACTATAGCATTCTACAGAAAATGTCAAAATTAACATTTCAGCTCTAGTAAACTTATAAGACGCTACATTTGGCCACTCCTTACACAAGAACTAATTATCATATTCATCAGAAATTTTATGTGCTACATCTTGGTCAGCTTGTGAAATGAGACATAAACTGAAGGTCCTATATCATATTGTTTAAGATAGAAACAAGACGTGCTTGGTGTCATATTTTAGGGTAAAGCCTGTACTTTCTCAGTTATTTTACCTGTACTACCTATCCACATGGTGATACTGACCTTCAAATCTGAAGGTCCAACAGATATTTTTAGCTTAAAATTGGTTATATCCCATAAAACGATATGACATGAGACCTTCACTTCACATTTCACCAGGTGACCAAGATGTAGCACATACAATTTCTGATTAATATGATCATTAGTATTTGTGTAAGGGGTGGCAAAATATAGCATCTTGTAAGTTCATGAATGTTAATTCTGACATTTTCCGTAGAAGGCTATAATACATTAAAAGTAGATTTGTAAATTTGTTCACCTGCCCTACAATATACCTGTCAATTAATCCTGAAAATTTCAGACTTTTATCTTTTCTTGCCCAAAAGTTATGAAGACTTGACAATAGTCAAAGATGTAAAGTGTCTGTTTTGGCTGTAATTTTAGGGTGCCCCCCTCCTAGTTCAATAGGCCATAACGTTCATAATAATTATATTTACGCCTTGAAATTCTTTCCTCATATATAATGTACTTTCTGTATGCAAATAATTTACAAAAAATCTAAGAGGGTGATGTTAGGACCACTGGTGGAATGATACCCAAAGCAAAAATGGAAATTGGATCAAGTTCCACGCAGCAAGTTGAGAACAAAGAGAACCATTACATACGGTCCAGTCAAGTCTCACCTTATCAGGACTGAGCAGAGCCCAGCAAAACTGCCAGGCCTGAGGGGAGATCTGAGCTTGCATGAGCCACTTCTGAGCCAGGTTCTTATTCTCAATGTTTGGGTCATAATATAGTTGGTGAAGAGCCTGGGACAACAAGAGAAGAGGAAATAACAAATCAGGCATGATAATAAGAGTGAAGTACAAAACTCAAGAGTCAGGAACAATCATTCTTTTCATCAAAGTAAAGGTTTAACTCCTTAACTCCACCCACTGCATAATAGTGAAAAATGCTAACCCTGGATTTACACTGGGGCACGATGTTCACGATCCCCGTGATTCAAAAAAGCATGGCACTCCGTGATTTATGAGCACGCTTGCCGCACGATTTGGGTATAAAAAGGCGGAAGGGTGCATACAAAAGATGAAACTTGAAGGAATCATGTTTCCAAGTTCATCAAGATCCACGTCAATGGTGCATCAAGCTCTGTTAAGTTCTGTTTAGTTCTACTGTGCTATATTGCGGTTTCCACATTTCGCTACAAGTGGTGTCAAATCGTAATATATCATAATAATCAAGGCAAAATTTTGCCACGATCAGCACGAGTCCACCAGGTTCCCTCAAGATCATCACGATTTGAACCCCTTTAAAAAGAAGCACAGTTCTTGCAAGTTTCAGGGTGGTTTTGCCAGCAGATTTCGTTGAGTTATTCTATTATAAAATTATATTTTAAAATGCTGATTTGTTTTATTAAAATTGTAGTTCTGTCATTATTGCGCATGAGTGTTGATGCTTCATCACAGTACATTTATATCATTTAGTTCTACAGCTCAAAACACAAATTCAAAGGGAAATGAAAGGAAATCCCTTCCAAAATCTGCGGTATGTATATGTATATTTATCATCAGCTGGTTTTTATTTATATTTTCAAAGTTGCAATCTCTCAATATCTGTCATTTGTAGTTCATTCCACTGTCATGAGTGAGCAAAAACATGAGAATAAGATGTGGACAGGTCAGGTTAAATAAGGCAAGATGATGGCAAAAATAACAGTATACAGATAATAAACTAACAAATCAAAGTAAAAGATCTAGTGAACTTCTGAACAAAAAGCTGAGCACATCTACACATTACATACATCAGAGAAGCATCTGCCCATTCACATGAATGAACTGTGTATACCTCACTGCATTTTATGCAGAACGCTGCATTTACAGTTTCTTCTACGTGACGTACAAGGATTTATTACTTTTGTTATTTTTCTATGAAGAAGGTTGTATGAAGTATAGCTTCATAAACTGTATAGGCAAGTTTTTATTACGTTTGGGTCCAATTTCCCTTTAAGTATGAAGTAGCTCTACAGGAAGCTGTCCCAAAAACTGTCACCCTCCTACCTGAAGGTATCAAGCTAATATACTCCTGTCACTTCTGATGACATGAGTTGAACTTAATGTAGTTGAATCTGAATAACAGACTGAATTCAGCCCTTAGAGACAGATAAGTAGACTGGATATAAGAAAAAAGGATGATACACTGAGTGATAAAACAGTGAGCTGAGGGAGAAAAAACAAGTGTGAGAGACAGAAGGTGAGATGACTGGCAAAAACAAACAAAAATAAATTCAAGAATGATTAATTAAAGAATCAGGAAAAAAATATCAAAATATCAAATGTGACAAAAGAGTGTAGAAGAAAATGTTTTAGAAGAAAAATCATAATTTTTATTTCAAACAAATGACTCTCCACCTCCAGCACCAGGATGGCCGGAACAGTCTGCTGTCTCTGCTAAATGCTGGGACGGAACCCCAAGACCAAAAGCCTGCGATCCCCATCCTACTAGAGCAGAAACTTCCAATCAGTGCAGCCAAGCTCCTCAAGGAGTTTTAATGATGATTCAGAGGAAAATAATACAGAGACTGATTAACTGATTGATTTAATTACAAAAACCAGGATTAATTCTGATCATGTCAATAAAAAAAAAAAAAGAAATAGACCATTTCATACTGCTGTAATATGGAAGGCTGCTGGATCAGCTTAAGCAAGAAGCGCAGTAAGAAATTAAAGTCTCCAAGCAACCCGATGCAGAATGAACTGAGTGACATTTAAAAAGTTCAACATTAAAATGTCAGTGAAACAGCAAGAGAAGAACTACATTAAAACATGAATTAGATGTGGAGTTTTACTTTTCTAACAAGACAAACGACACTGAAAAATTTACGCCATCAACCACCATCAAAAAGTACGCCATCATCCACCATCATGCCACAGATGATGTGCGAGACCACACAAAATGTCAAAATATACCAAGTATAAATATCTTACACCACGGATAAATAAAGCTGCTATGAAGATGTTTCGGCAGCACCGTGGTGCAATGGTTAACAACCAAGAAGGTCCTGGGTTCTTAACCACTTCGATCTTCATTACCAATTCTTACTATTCCATACTATGTTCATTTCATTGTGACCCCTTGTCATATTACCATGGCAACACTGGTTCCTCCACATGACATTCATCTCGTTGCGTGTGCTGGTCCTGAATGCCTTTGATCCACTGACAGTGAGGCTGGAGTGAGTCAGGTTCTTTATTAAAGCGCGACTGTGCGAGATGAGAAGCGCTTGCTGATGACTCATTCTGTCCTTGTGTTGCGCTCCTCCAGCCGGTCATTAATCATGACGACTCCTCATGGTGCACAGGGTCGATGGGGAGTGCGTTACCCTTAGCTTCACACCACCCACTGTCTGGCTCATTTTCTGACAACAATTGCTAGAAATGACACTTGGCAGTATAATTAAAAAAAAAAAAAAAAGATTTGGAGGGGGGTGCCTTTTAATAATTAAAATCTCACTCACTCACTCGTTTGCTGAATCGCTTAGTCCTTCTAAGGTCACACAGAGGCTGGAGCCTCTCTCAGCCAACACGAGGTGAAAGTGATGTATACCCTGAACAGCTCACCAGTCCATTGCAGGGCCACACACACCACCATTTACACTCACATCTAGGAAAATGCGGGCCAATTAGCCTAACGTGCATGTCTTTTGGCTGTGCGAGGAAACAAGGGTCCTTGGAGAAAACCCACACAAGCACCGGGAGAACATGCAAACTCCACACAGAAATGCCCAACCCCCAGGACTTGAACCCAGGACCTTCTCACTGTGAGGCAGATGTGCTAATCACTACGTCACCGGCATCTATGAGTTGCAAATCACAGATAGAAAAGAATTCATAAATGCTAGTTTAAGCATAGAATATGCTTTAGTAACTATATGTTATATGTGCATAACCACGTTCACACAGGAAGCAACAAGTGACCAGGCAAAATCAATGATCGTGTCCGATGAGAGGCAGAATTTTCTCAAGCGGCGCAAAATGGGCGGGCAGAGTTCAAGTGAGCTGAACTTTCATAGCAATCATCAAACAGAGCTTGAAAATATCATTAATTGGCAGATGCTGCCAAACAAAGTTCCCCATAAACTATCAACACAAGTTTAAATGTCCCACTCACATCAACATGGAAGAGCAGCTTATTTACAGCCATGTGTAAATATCCTGGGCTTTATGACTACACACAGAAATTCTATAAGGATAATAACCTAATACGTGATGCCTGGGTCCAAGTAAATAAAACAGCCAAATTAAAAATAAACAAATCAGTAAATAAAAACTATATGCAGTTCAGAAAAAAAGTGTAGTCCATCTAAACAGAGCACCTGAACAAGTCTTTGATTCTCCTCGTCATGACACTGGGCTTGTATAATTGGGTGAACTCAGCAAGAGCAGTGACATCATTGGTGCTTTTTGATTTTTATTATTATTATTTTTTTTAAAATAGAGAGCAGAGATGGTGAGGAGAGCAAATTATTCCAGGTCCATGGTGCACAAGTGTCCCCGTTTTACACTTGCTGTGTAACAATAATATTGATAATAATAATAATAATAATAATAATAATAAGATCTATACAATAATATGAGTAAAAAAATTCAGATAATATAAGACAATGATGATAAAAGCTCTGGACCTGCTGTAGGGAATTAGCTCGATGCCGCTCACAGTTTTACTCAGGAAAAGTTTTTTTTTTTTTTTTTTTTTTTGGGGGGGGGGGGGCACGTGAAGCAGACATCTAGGTAACAAGAGCTAAGAGGTGAAGCGATTCGCTTCTCTCGCACAGTGACTACTGTGTCGCTCAGTGGTGAGGTGATTTGCTTGTTGTTTCTTTTTACCGCCTCATGACTTTAAATCCTGAGTGGCCAATCAGATTGCACCATCCCTGTGGATTATAAAGTTATTGTAAATGTACTGTGTAAAAAACACAAAGCATATAATTGCTGGTGAGGTTTTTAATTTTATTAGTAGATGCTCCTTTAACTTTTAATGAAGGGAATCTGGAGTGTTAATGTTTATAAATGTCACGGTGCTATGATCGCGGCTTATGTTGTCCATCCTTTTATTTATTTTTTTTTTTTACATACTCCTGAATTTTTATATAATTTATAACCCTTTATTTAAAGTTGGGGCTGAACAATCTGGCAAAAAAATGGTTATGTTTTTCATGTTACTGAACAGAGCTGTTAAAAACATTTATGATATATATATCTGTTTATGAAAAGATTTTTTTTTTTAATAATCTATTTAAAGGTGATTTTTTAAAAAGTTTTTTTTTAAGGAAAAGCACACCAAAGGGCACTTATACTAAAGTTAAAACTAATTTTAACCAGCTCTTTCCCCTTAGACTACTGAATGTAATAAATCCTTACATACATCACTGGTGCTACCCTTAGTATGTTTAAGGTTTAAAAAAAACAAAACAAAAAAAAAGCTAAACATTTTGATTTTAAATGACATGAAGTAAAAAGATCATCAAGTAACGTCTATATGGGATTACACTGAGGCAATAAAACTCAACAAGAATACACTCGTGGCTGACAAATATTATCAATATGGGGAAAAGAGCTACAGCCGCACTCAGAGTGTAAGGTACAGCCATCCCACAGCACGGATAATGTAGCAAATAGGCCCTGTATGGGTACTGGTTATAATTACCCATCGGCTCATCTTACAATATTCTCTATAGTAGGTGGATGTGATCAAATTAGCAAAAAGCCTCTCATTTAAAGAACTGAGGAGATGGCTGGGGTTTGCCATGTTATTTGGTATTTACACTCTTTAGGGTGTTTTCTTGGCAGTTAAATAAACAACATTCCAATCTTGCCTTTGCATACATTTTAAACAAACACTTTGTATTGTGTAAAATCCAGCTGTGCCAAAGTTCCACTGCTGTCATGTTGCAAAAGGAAACGAAGGAAACACCAGCTAAGGAACCTCCCACATTTGTTTATGTGTCCATGAAACGTACTGCTAGACTAGCAGACTAACTGGTTAACAAAGCAAAATGAAGATGCTCAGACAAGCCATTTCAGCGACAAGGTGCGTTTAACATCATGCTTATGATCCCTCTTGGAGAAACACATCAGGGAGACGTTGAAATTGTTCACAACCTAAACCCATCATCATCAGAGGATCCAGGACTATTCACAGTCAATGCTTCTTTCAATTCTTGTTCAAAGAGCACAAACTAGATGGCACAGTGTTTTAGATTCTTTTGCGCGGTTCCATTTGTTCCTGTGTGTATCTGTGTGTGTAGGAAAATATTACAGTGCGCTTGTTGACTATTATAAGCGCTCGGTGCAGAGAAAAACACACCTCGGTTGCTATTGACAACCAATTCCCAGCACACACTGTGCAAGATATAATTAGTGAAGCTTAATCTCAGACACCCCCTTCCCCCAACACACACGCACACACACACCTTCCCACATATTATGTACACCATTTAAAGGCAAGAGGATTCATTCAGCTCCCATGTATCATCTTTTTATCTAAGGAGTTCAATCCTGCTTGGAGAAACACTGTTAATAAAGAAAAGATGATCCTGGTTTTCTATACAGTTGACCCAGAATCTCCCTGAAGTCTATCCATCCCAAGAGCCTTTCACATAACCTGATCATTTTTGTGAGCTTAATCCTTACTTAAAGTAGTATTAAAATATGTAAAAAATGCTCCACAGTCATAGCCCGGTGTTTAGGTTTAACACTGTTTTACTTGAACAAGGTACTTTAGCAGTGCCCTTCAATCAGCCCTTTGACAAACCTCAGCACATCTGGCTCTCTTCTTGTGTTCTCATTCGCTAACCAGAACAGACAATTAGGGTGTCCTTTCAAGGTCACTTAAGGTCAAAAGTAATTGTCTCACTTGAATGTACGTATACGGTTTCCTACCGGTGTTCCATAACGGCATGTCTCTCAGTGCTCGTTTCAATGTTACATGTGCTTTATCTCCAAAAATGTGGTGTGATATTTCAACCAAACCTTCCAAAACTAAATCTCTGAGACCCAAGGTAGGGTAGTGTTCCCACCAAGTTTGGTGAAATTCCCTGCAAAGGTGTAGTCAGGTATAGTCAGGATTTTGCTCCCAAATGCTCCCGGATTACAACACCACCATGAAAACTCCGTTTTGAGAGGCGGTAAAGATCAAGAAGACGTGTGACAGAGAATGGAAAAACACTCCAGGATAGGGCTGGGCAAAATATTTTTAAGATATATCAACATAACGATATATCAATATTTACATTAGACTGGATCAGTTGCAGAGGCCGAATTGCGCTCAATGGTAGACCTGCCAGGAGTGAGTTGCAGTAGTCTAGTCTTGAGATAACAAGGGACTGAACAAGTATCTGAGCGGCCTCAGTGTTAAGAAATGGGCAAATCCTTCGGATGCTATTATATAGATTATGAGACAATGTTGTTTATATCAATAAAGTATGTTAAAATCTCACTTGTTGAGCTGCCAGTTTGCCCGTTTCTAGTGTTTCTTAGCTGTCTATCACAACTCGTCCCTGTGCCTCTCTCTCTCTCTCTCTCTCTGAACACAACCCTCCACAGCCCTTCCCACCAAAGCATCCAAGTGTGAAAACAAGCAAAATCATATCCAGAATCCAAATCTCAAGCCAATGCGATTATTCTAATCTTACATCAACATCCCAGTGACTAGCCAGAGACATTTTCCAGTGACATAGCCAGCGGTTTTATCTTATTTGCTAGGTCTAGATATTTTAGAAAAGTTATGTCTGCCATATTGTGGCTTGGTTGTTGCAGTATCTGGGACGTGGACGCAGTCACAACATGGATATAAACTTTGAAAAAAATTTTTTTATAATATATATATATATATATATATATATATATATATATTTTATAATATATTATATATATAAAAATATATATATATACACCATCTAGACATGAAAACTAAAATGAATATATTACATTTCAATATTTATTATAAGATTTTCTTGACAGGAATTCAACTAAAACAATGACTGATATTTATGTAATGTAACAGATACTAATTATGGCATCAGAATTTTATCATCAAATAACTAAAGGGTCATTCCGTGCCAAATCAACCAAATTTCCAAAATCCACCTGGCTGATGGTCTCAGGGTTTTTTTTTCTCTAAGTACCTCCTTATGTCTGATGAACACATTTCTGCTTAATTCCTAATAGTTTCACAGAAATAACCAAAAAATAAATAAAATTTAAGGTAAATCGGAGAAGGTCACCTGGGACCCTCTGGTTGATTTGGCATGGAATTGCCCTTAACTGAAAACCTTCAACACAAATGGGACATAAGTTTATGGTAACTATAGTAACTATATACGAGTGCATCCAAAGGATAACTTCAGAATTATCAATCGATGTTACCAGAAAACGTCTGTTATAACCTTATACTGAATACCAGCATTACTACTGACTAAATGTCACTTGTGGCACTATGGCCAAATGTTCAGTTTATTTTTGCTTTTCGAGGGGAAAAGAGATCCCTAAGAAGTCCCACTCACTTGACAGCAGAGCATGTTCGCCAGTTGGCTAGTTACTAGTGTTGAGAATCGGCAAAGTACAGCTCGCTCGAGTTATCGCAACGTGGCATGCCGAAAAACAAACATTCATAGCTACAAGTACATTTTTGTTGTTTTCTGATAAAAAACAAAGCAAAAAATGTTAATGTTTTGAAAATGATTGACTCAAGCTACAATATTTGCACTTATATTTGGAAATGACTCTTATGGATAAATTACTCAAGCTTTGGTTTGATCGTCCCAACACTATCAATGACTGTCTCAAACAGTGAATGACTGCATTTCCATTTTAATGCTAGAAATCAGGGAATCAACAATTTCAGGACTGTTTTCCCCAAGATGGTTCATAATGCTACCAGCAGACTATAAAGTGTTCCCATACCTTTTAAAAAAAAATTTCTATTTACAGACAAATGCGTTTTTAGTCTTTAATTTTTTTAATTCAAACTTGATTTATTTTGTTGATTTGCTTTTATAGTGCAAAGTTTCCTCTTTTTGCAACATCCAATATACCCAGATTTATGACTGGGCAGCACTGTTTCTAACCTTTCACTGCCAGCCACCCTGTCATCTCATCAAACAATACACAATACAGCCATCCAGAGACTCTGATACAGAGACACGCAGGGGACACAAAAGACTTTGTGAAACTGGAAAAAACAGAAAAGGAAAATATTCAGGCAGAAAAAAAGAAAACAATCAGGGCCAGAAACCATAAAATGCATGAGATAGACGGAAGGGAAAAACAGTCAAACACTGAGACCACAGCAGCAATTATACAGTCAGATCACCATAGTGCCAAAAAACAAACCAGATCTATTAAACAGGTTTAATTATATAACAATTTAGACTAACTCTAACCAAAAATGGTATTAGTGCAGTGTTACATATATTCCAATCAAGTATTTTATAGGAGTAAAGACAGTATTTAGTGTTTCCAGTCTTTAGCAGTTCACAATTTCCTTCGGGGTCAATAACATATTCTGATGCTGATGATAGCACTCGACGGGAACTCAGAAGGCAGGGTACCTCCTCCATACAGCATGGATAGTGTAGCAAACAGGCGTGATGTGTGTACTGGTTTTAAGTACCCACGTGTTCGTGCTGTACCTGGATGTGACCAAACTTGTGAAAAAACCCTCAAATTTGAAGTTTTTTTTGCAAGATGGCTGAACTTTGACCCTTTAAGCTCACTCAAGGTCAAATGTAATTGGCTCAACTGGATTCCTATTAGTGTTCCATAGTAACAGCATGTCTACGGGCACTCGTGTTAAAATTGCAAGCACTTTATCTCCAAATCTTTGTAGCGTTCACCTTTGACCTTGACATTCCAAAATCATAACATCTCTGGGAATCAGGTCAGGTAGTGTCCCCAGAATGTCTGGTGAAAATCCATCCAGAGGTGGTGGTCAGGATTTTGTTCACGGTCAAACATTTAAATGAACACACCAAGCTTAAATTTAAATTTAAGTTTAAATGAACAGGTGATTACAGTACCTTCCCCAAAACACAGTGAATGCATGATAAAATTACCAGATGCTTATCAAACAAGTCCCAAGACATTGCTAGACAATGAAATTCTGCACATTCATATTGGCTCTGTATATGTTTTTCACACCTTGTATTCATTTTAAGTTTTAAGTACTCATAATTGTAAAATTCCAACCAGACAAATCAAGGAAATATCCACATAAAAACAGGAATATCCACCGCTTGTCTCACTAAATGAAAAACGCCAATGCGAATTCATTTCTCGAATCTCGCGATGGTGAGTGAATGTATTCGAACCAAATCAATTTCAGCATACAGAAGTGTCTCTTGCGGTTGATTTCATTTTCAAAGCTTTTCAAAGATTGAGTCATTCAACTCCAGAACCAGGACGGTGACTTGGTACACGAGATCTATTAATAATGTAAGCTACGAAAATCTACCAAAACCGTCAGGTAGTAGACTTTTTTCAGGTGTGTGTAATGAGAAAGTTAGATGAAATGATGAGTCCGCATAAGTGAGAAAAAAAATCCCATATTAAAAGTCTGATGATGAATGCTCTCTAAAAATAAAGTGGGCCAAGCATACAACCATCACATTCTCCACCGGCGGATTCTGCAGCATATTCTGATGTAATGAGAGAAATCAGAAATTACTTTCTAAAACGACTTTGCTCTTATTGTTCAATAATTATGTGGGGGGGGGGGGGGGGGGGGATCAGCCTTTTTTCCAACTTCTGAAGGAATCTAGGGTCAGAGTAGAGGATCAGGTCCACTCTAGTTCAGTTATGAGGATTATATAATAATTTATAATCTCATTTCCCCATTTCAGGAAGCAGAAAGTTTCAGGAAACTGAGTAATGGACTGAGAACTCAGAGCAAAACTACATTTGAAATTATCGACAGAATTATAATTAAAGTTGGGCCTCTGTTACTGACCAAATAACACCAGATTGGTTATGGTATGTACCGAGTCTATGCGCCGATATGATACCACATGACAAAACAGCGGTTTTACACAAATCTGAGAACCCATCCCTTCTTCTGCACTGTAGAAAACGCGATCCTGTCTGCTTCTGTTTACAGCACTGAAGATGTGAACTTCTGGTTGAAACCTCCGTGAAGCACATTCAGGATAATGTTTGCAGTTTGTAAATATTTTAACTGGTAGCCCCCCCAGAAAAACAGCGACGTCACTGTTATGCCAGATATCAATTTCAATGGGTGGCACCAGTGAGCAGCTTCCTCCACCTTCTCCTGAAGTGTGCTTTAGCAAGGTACCTAATCCTAATTTTCCTTGTAGGAATAATACAGTATAATTTTATATAAAAAATACAATTTTTTTAAAAATTCTACATGCTCACTGAGGTAAAGAAGGAAAAAAGGAAGAACTGCAGCAAAGTGCATTCAAACAGTGCTACATTTCACACGCTAGACAGTCTGAAATCACAGTAGACATGAAAATGACCATATTTAGGACAATACATTAATCATTTTGCTAACAGCAATTGTAGTCATAACTATAGTATTACCTGCAATAAATTACTGTGGAAAAGTTTAGGTAAAAAGGTTAAAGAGTCCTGCCTTTTTAAAAAAATTAAAGCTGTGCTTCAGTTCTTACAGTTCTACACGGTGTAAGAGGTACACAGCTGTTACCAAAAATTAACGCACGGTGGGTAGTGGTTAGGCACGTCTGCCTCACAGAAAGAAGGTCCCGGGTTCAAGTCCCTGGGGTTTCTGTGTGTATTGCATGTTCTCCTTTGTGCTTCCATGGGTTTCCTTCCACAGTCCAAAGACATACACATCAAGCTAGTTGGCTGTTCCAAATTGCCCCTTGGTGTGAGTGTGAATGGTTGCGTGTGTGTGTGAGTTGTCTTGCAATGGTCTGGCGAGCTGTTCAAACAGCTGACAAACTAAACACAATACGTAAAGCTCCAATCAGTAGAAAACTGAAGTTGTGTAATTGAATTCTTGTAAAGTGTTAATCTACACATATCAAATTTATGGTACATGAAGCCAACTACAAACCCATCTTTATTTTCCCTCATTTACCATTAAAATGTCCTCAACCCACCTCGAGTCCATCTCAATAATTCTGCTTTTTAACAGCTTTGATCCAGGTTCTCTATCTCATATTCCCTTCTGTAACTCTTCTACATCTACAGGGGGATTAAAACGTGTAGATGAAAAAGCAAAGATTAATCTGATGGACTCAACATTCTTCTTTTAACTCCTTGTTTTGTGGATCCGCAAACATATATGTGTACATCACATATGCCTGCTCATGCGTACTTGCCTGTCAGAAGTGTCGACTTGGACCCCAAGCCGCTGTTTTGAACCCAGCGATCTACACAGTGCATGCACGTACGAATGTCTGGCACATGATGGAAGCGATACTAGCAACATGTAGCTCTCGCGGCTTTTCATGCTTTTGCACGTTTGGATTTGCAGTGTTTCTTGTGCCTCTTGTGTGTATGCGATATCTTTGCCTATTTGTTATCCACAAACAAGCCCGGCTCGGTAGGCCCAATGCGTAAACGGGCCATTGGCCACAGGTGTACGAAAATATTTTCAGGGCAACCTCCTTTTTTGAATGTTATGGGAAACGTTGACAGTACGTGTCACTACATGAACCCCATCAGCTCGAGGCAGACTGCTGTGTTCAAATTATTACATCTTTCAATCAAAACACTGGTTCAGGATTCCTTAAGAATACAAGAAAGGGCAGATTTAAAATATTTTTTATTTTACCCTTTCTTGTACATATTCTTGTTCTGTTATATTGTTAAAGAAAACATAAAATACCTGTTCTCAAAAGACTTTTTTCCTGTCTTGAGTTTACAGAATAGAAATCTGCCAAACAAGGAATTAAAAATAAATAAATAAACATACACATTTTAAAAAGGATGGCCTAAACACAGATGAACGCTTACAACCAGTATAGTCTTGTGACTCAAATGCTCTCTGCTGCACACTGTCAACCTGCAACAATCAACAGACACTTTGATAAATTTATCCGTAATATTATAACATTTACATCTATCCATGACCAACCAATATAGTGGTACTGTATCTATGGTGCATGGTAATAGACTGCACCATCAATTTATCTGTCCACTGGAGACTCTGATCATTCTGCTTGATCAGTGTAAAGTATACAATACGATGCAACACTACCTCACATCTCTACACAGCACTGAGCTCAATACAAAAGCACCGCATGATAAACTAGAGGACGACTCAGCATGGATAATCGAGGCTCTATAAGGACGCTCGTTATATGTTCTTTAGTACATGGTTGTGACAAAGTTAGCGAAAAACTCTTATCTTTTGAAGGATTTACAAGATGGCTGGAGTTTAACTGAAGGTCACTCAAGGTTTAAGGTAACATTCTCATTTGAAAGTCCATACATGGTTTTATATTCGTGAACAAGGCACTTCGTTCAGTCAAACTCTGTCACATCTGTCTCTCTACCCGTACTCTCATTTGCTAAAGGGATCTGCAAACTAGAGAGATTTCTTACCTTTCAGTCACTGGAAGGTCCATATATTTTTTCCTACTACTGTTCAAAGGTAATGGAAGGTCTATTAGGGATGTGAATCTAACAACTCACGATTCAATTCGATTCCGATTCTTGGGGTGACAATTTGATTCAGAATCGATTCTCAATTCAAACCGATGTTTGATTCATAACCATTACAAACAAAGGGAGCCAATTTCACGAGTAACTACATTCTTCTATAAGCTGGAAACGACTCTTCTATAAGAAAAAAAGAAATGATATTACTACACAGCTGGTTTTGAAGATGTACTGATCCGCTTTGCTTGTTCAGAGTTGGTTGGGAGTTTAGTGAAGTGATGGAGTGTGCGTTAGTCATGCCTGCTGCTCTGGTTCTTTTAGCTCCGGGTGATGGCGCCCGAAATACTTAACTTTTAATTTGCACATGGCATATGTCACGTCAAGCTCCTTCTTACCCAGGAAATCTGAAGTGCACCCAAACATTTGCCTTCAGCGAAGACGACGCTGGCTGTAGGCTAAAAGCTAGGTCTGTACCCGCCACTCACTGCAACAACGACGGAGGCCGTGTCTGGACAAACAGTACGGGCTGTGAGTAGGGGTGGAAACGTTCGTGTTTTTAAAAAAAAAGGCGTTTTTAAAGAACGATTCTTGAAAATTTGGATCGATTCAGAATGCTAATAAATAATCATGATTCAGACGTGATTAGATTTTTTCCCGGCACCCCCTAGTAATTAATTTTCTGCTTTAATTGTATTACTGTATGCAACTTTTTGTGTAATTTAATTAACATTTAAATTGTTGTTGATAAAACAATTACAAATATTAATTCATTCACACAAAAAAGTTGCATATGTTAATACAGTGAAGCAATCATGTTCAAATAAAAACAGAGTTAATTCCTTAAAATAATTATAACTTGCCATACATACCACCACAATTCATCAGACAGAATGCAACTTACTTTCTTCAATCTGTCGCAAATAAAAGGGTTTTTTAATGAATATTTTTTCCCTTCCTACCAACCCAGTTCAAAGTTGGTTGCGTTACCTGAAGCCACAAATATTTGCAATATTACCTGCAATCACATTTGACAATAACATTATTCACACTGAACACAAAATGCCACAATAGCATGGTCTCTTCCAATCAAATCTCTAATAATAAGTATTATATTTACAACCTTTGCACAAACTTCTTCCTCATAACTGTACTTGATCCAAGTTCATAAACGATGATCTGAACTGCTCTTTTTTTTAAGGAGCCACAAAGGTAAACGTTTACTTTTCTGTGTGTTATTTGAAATTTTTTAATTTATTTGTAACAAAGAGTCTATAAAACTGGACACTACACCTGTCTTTTTGTTCCTTTTATTATTTTTCACTCTGATTTTAGTCACACTTCATGAAAAATACTGTATCATGCAAATAAACCTATATGCAAAAAATGCAAATCAAATGTAAACTTGTATGAACTGAATTTAAGTGTCCATGTTGAGTCTCTAAAATATTGTGAAAATGTCTACTGGTACATGCCTGGCAAGAATAAAAATTCAACACTCATCTTTTTTTCCTTTTTTAGCTAATGGCTGGGTAATAAAATGATATGGTTTATTATCTTGATATAATTTAATCAACATAACGGACATTCAATAAATTATAAACATAATTAACTTCCACACATACAGTAGACATGGAATGTGAGGTCATGCTGTGCTGAACTTTGGGGAAGAGACATCATGTTTTTTAAGTGCCATGCTGAACCAATCCCACTGCCTTTCTGTTGCCTTTCTGGAGGTGTTCGAAGTTGCTGTCATATTTCTGAAAGATGATTTAGCAGAAGTTCACTACGGCTTATGACTTGGTGGTTACGTAACGTTTTTAATTATTGATGCAACTGATGAAACCCACTGCTTTGGACTCAAAAAAACTTTGTTTATTAAGGCCTAAAAATTATTTTTGTTGAAATCATAACTGTTATATTTCAAATTGGGATATTTATAGATTTGTGAAATTTACGAAATACAAATTGTTTTGGCACCTAGTTAATGTACAACCTATGAATTTCCATTTCAAAAATTAGCACTTTCCGTTTTGGATCGTACTCAATTCCGTTTTTTCTGTTTTATTACGCAACTAGTACAACCTTAATTTGAAAAAGCAAAAATCTGCTCTTAAACGTACATCTTTAAAAATATTTTATTGTGATATTACTGTACTTTCAGATGCCATGTCTCCCTGCCTGTTTTTGTACAATTCCATGCCTTCATTGTAACTGCTGTCTATATCATCAATTTAAATAATCAACAAATCAAATATGTTGCAATGTAAAGTGATGCTGAACTGCGATACCAGACAGAAAGAACTAATGAAGAGGAAATTAAAACAAGAAAACAACATGCACTCAAGCCCGAACCTATTCATGCCACTGGCAAATTTTGATTTAAAGTTACTTTTAATTAACCAGCAAGTTTTTCTTTTGACCGGAAATGACAACAGCTTCTCTCAAAAGATAAGACGATGTACAAGAGGCATCATTGTGGAAAATATAATTTCTCCCATTTTATTTACACTTGAACAAAAAGTGGCCCATCCAAAATTATTAATACCTTTTGCAACCTGTCACAGTCTATGGGTAAATCCAAAGTTCTATACCATTCCAAACAGTCCAAGCTGTTCTAAAGCATCCTAACTACCCAGATTTATTGGGAACAGCCTTTTAATCAACTGGGCTATAAGGATATATCTAAATGTTTTCAAGTTTTAGTGGCTACAGTGCAAATACTCATCTTGACAAAGAAGACGACTTCTGGTCTTCTGTTTTATAGTCAGATGAAACAAAAATTGAATTGTTTAGCCACAGTAATGTATCCTTCATTTGGTATAAAAAAAAAAGGAGAAGCCTTCAACCCTAAGAACACCATCCCTACTGTCGCACATGGTGGTGGGAACCTAATGCTTTGGGGGTGTTTTTCAGCCACTGGACAGGGAACCTAATCACAGTTAACAGCACCATGAAAAAAGAGAAATACGTCAAAATTCTCAACGACATCAGGCAGTCTGCAGAGAAACTTGGCCTTGGGCTCCAGTGGACATTTGAGCAGGACAACGACCCAAAACACACAGCAAAAATGGTGAAGAAATGGTTAGCGGACAAAAACATGAACGCTTTGCAGTGGCCCAACCAGAGTCCTGATTCGAATCTGATTGGGAATCTGTGGGGGGAGCTAAAGGTCAGGGAAAGGGCAAGGAGAGCCTCCAGACTGAAAGAGTTGGAGCTCATCACTAAAGATGAACGGGCAAAAAAAAACAGTTGAGACACGCAAAAAGCTGGTCAGCAATTATAGGAAGGGTTTAATTGCTGTAATAGCCAATAAAGTCTTTTCTATTGATTATTGAGAAGGGGATGAATCATTTTGGATGTGCCACTTCTTGTTCAAATGTAAATAAAATCTGAGAAATATTTTTTTCCCACAATGATGCCTCTTGTACATCGTCTTATTATATTTGGGGAGAAGACTGTCATTTCTGGCCAAAAAACAACAACAAAAAACTTGCAGGTTGAATTAAAGCAACTATAAGTCTGAATTTGACTTTCAATTAATTTCATTTTCAATTGCAATTCAATACATTTCTTTTTATTCAAGGGGTATGAAAAATTTCGGTCTGGTTGAAATCGGTTCAGTTTTGGCAAAATCTGAAGTTGAAGGTAAGATCTCAACACAGATATCACCTATTTAGCAACAAAAGATATCCATAATTTGATAACAGGCATGTTTTTATTGTCCTGCCAGGTTTTATAGTGATCTGCTCAGGTGCAGTGTGCTTACTGTAGGCCGACGTGTTTCCCAGTCTAACACCGAGACTTGGCGAGCAATCACCCGAAAATCTATTCATGAATTTCAATCTGTGATTCCCGTGACATCATTTCCTGCACTGAATTAAGGTAGGATTACTACAGATTCGATTTTATAGCAAACACGTGTTTGTGCGTAAATTCATAAACAAGTTACAATCATCAAACTTTTTTTGTGCCTGTTTGCCAAGACATTGAAGAAGGATTCACTTCTGTTACAATGTTTTTGTCCCTTCGAATAATGAGTTAAAACAAAGGCTGATTATCTGACACATGTAATTAGTTGCATCTTTAACATCGATGCTATTACGACAAATGAGGTGTCATTGTGCAGTGCAGCAATTTCAGACTCTGGCTAATAAACCTAAATGCAAGACGTTTATTTAAATGCCTAATAAAAAGTTGTTATTATAAATAAACACATTTAAATAAACAAATAAATACATAAAAATTAGATAAAGAATAAATCAGGGGCAGCCACAGCCTGATGGTTAGAGAAGCGGCTTTGGGACGAAAAGGTCGCTGGTTCGATTCCTGAACCAGCAGGAAAAATGTGTGGCGGTGGGGGAGTGAGCCGCACCTTTGCTTTCTCCACCTTCGTGGCTGAAGTGCCCTTGAGCAAGGCACCAAACCCCCAACTGCTCTCTGGGCTTAGCATGCGTATTCAAATGTAGTCCAGATTATTTTATATTTATTTATTTGTGCTGCTGTGACATCATTGGCCAAC
>JAOUQZ010000033.1:6519497-6542919 GCA_028564935.1 Neosilurus hyrtlii | reverse complement strand
TGTATGTGTGTGTGTATATATATATATATATATATATATATATATATATATATATATATATATATATATATATATATGAAACTTTTTATTATTATTATTTTTGATGCATGTATAAATGCATGGTGCAGCTCATTACAATCTGTTAAAGTCATTTAATCAAACGGGGCGGAATCGATTCTGAAGCCTTTATATGTATATATATACACTGTATGTATATCTGAATCAGTGAATCGAGTCTTCTCAGAGTTCCCAGCCTGTCCGAACGCTGTGGTTGTTATTCAGGGAAACAGTCCTCTTGCAGGAACTTTATGAAGCTTAATCCATCCTCGGTGGACTTGTTACAAAATGCCATTGAGCATATATCTCCGGTTTTCCCTTTTTTTCCCTGCACATAACGACCCTTTTCTTTCAAAGTGTGCATGTTTTGGCTTCCACACTTTTGCCGAGCCCAGTGTATGATGTTTCACGTACCACGTGACCTGACGTGATGTAGTTTAGCCTGTTTGGCAGCTGTGGGCTTAAAGGGACGGAAAACACAAAATTTAACTCAAATATCACAGTGCACACAGCCGTGATAAATGTTGAAACTGAAAGGTTTGATTTATTTAGTCACCATGAACTATTAGCAACAAAAACATGACTAAATATTTAATGTAAGACTGGACCTTTAATAATTACAGAGCTTACCCCTTGTCTGTATTTGATGGTACTGTGCTTTTATATCAAATCTGCCAGAGGATCATCATTGAGCGAGACTCTCTAAAAGAGACCAATGAGGAGCTCCGTTGTACACAAGCTCAACAAGACCAGCTTCTGCAAGCAGGTATGAAGGTAGAATTATTCTGTAAAGATTGTGTGAAAAAACATCACTAATAAAGCAATACATTTTGCTCACTCAAATGTCACTGTTCTTAAAATGAAAGGCTGCTAAGCCACAGTAATATAACATATACAGTATGGATGTTATTATTGTAAACACAGAAGTGTGTTGGGGCCACCTACAGTACGAAGTGAGGTTTTGTGTTTTTCTTTTTATATAGTTTTTTCTTTCCAGGTTGCACAACTCAGAATTTTTAAGTTTAAATTCAGAAATAATTTTTTATTAAACCACTCTCACAAATTACAAGTAAAATGTTGCCAAAAGACAAATAATTTCTTCAGTATTGAATCCAATTTCAAGGAGTATATTATTAACAGCATTCCATTGGCTATTTTAGGCGATTTCTGCTAATTTATCTCAGCCCACAGTGGGCGAAGGTGGGTACACCTTGATTAGCTCGCCAGAGCATTGCAGGGCTAACATGCACACAGCCATTCACACTCACACCTAGAGGCAATTTGGAACAGCCACTTAGCCTAACGTACATGTCTTTGGACTGTGGGAGGTAACCGGAGTACCTGGAGAAAACCTACTTAAGCACCGGGAGAACATGAAAACTCCACATCTAAACTCCCGAGACTGAGAATTGAACCCTGGACCTTCTTGCTGTGAGGTGGACATGCTAACCACTATACCACCGTGCTTCCCAAAAAGAAATCAATTAATACTTAATACTAAACTGATTTATTAATGTATAAACAACAGTAATCCCAAGAAGCAATATGGTGGCCACCCAGGGGAATGCTTAACAATAACCATCAGCTCAGGAGTTCTGAATGCTACTGCCTCACATATAAAAGTAGTGCAGGCTCCAACATGGAGCTCTCACCCCCAAAGGCATAACATTGACAGTAATCGCAGCAGGTTTCTGAGTGAAGAGCATGCATGTCCTCCATTTTACTGAAGAGCCCAAATAAAACAGTTTCTCGCATTGAACTCAGAAATTCAGTTTTCTGACATTAAGCTTAGAAAACACCCTCACGTTCCCGACTCCACATGGCCCTGACTCCACACGTCTATAACTCTGCACGTCAGACCTCCCTTATCCCACACATCCCCGACTCGACTTCACAACCCCCCCCACTCCGCACACCCGCTACTCTACATACACAACAAAACAAAAACAACAACAAAAAAACTTGCTTCATAGATGGCACAATTCACTTCTGCGAGATATAACAATATAATATATATCTGGGATAATAAAAAAATAGAATGTGACATCTGCATTTCTCCAAGAATTCTTATGCTGCCTTCAGGTCCTTGTTGGATGATTGTTTTATATAAAAATGAAAACGCATTTGTTTTTATTGTTTGTTTCATTGTGCTTCATTGACTGTTACTTGTAACACTTACTGTGCAAATTTAAAAAAGTTAATTTACAATTTGAAGCTAACTGAGAGAGTTCATGAAGTATTCTTTGTTCCCAAACACATCAGATCCAGGAGAGGGATTGATAATGAGCT
Source organism: Neosilurus hyrtlii (assembly GCA_028564935.1). Lineage (NCBI taxonomy): Eukaryota > Metazoa > Chordata > Actinopteri > Siluriformes > Plotosidae > Neosilurus > Neosilurus hyrtlii. The sequence goes on along the minus strand of JAOUQZ010000033.1, from coordinate 6,540,573 downwards.
CATGAGCTGAAACGGGTGTGTTTCAAGCAGGAAAACGTACCAGTCTGAATGGCAGAGAAATGTCAAACACAAAAGTTATATCAAATTCAGCATCCTGTCACCTGGGATTAAGGAATTAAACTAAATCCAAGTGTGTTTTACTTATAGAAATGTATAAAACTGGAAGTCCAAGCCGGGACAACTTGGCAGCTGAGATGTTGCCCATCGAGTACAGGTACTATATCTTCCATTACACTGCACTCTCTGGTTTATGGTTCATGGTGTAACTTCTGCCAGGATTGATAGGTATTATATGTGCTTTATCTCGGTGTGTGTTTGTGTAAAGAGAGAAGTTCATTCGTTTGCAGCATGAGAATAAGATGCTGCGAGTGCAGCAGGAAGACTCGGAGAACGATCGGATTGCTGTGCTCCAGATGCAGCTGGAGGAAGCACGGCGTTCACGCAGTGAGCTGGACACTGAGAACAGGTACCACACTGCAATTCCTATACATCTGAGATCAAGTACTGTGCCAATAAAAGGACTCTGCTATGTGAGCATAAAGATATAAACATAAAAAATTTTTAGAAGTAGCTGAGTAAGGAGGACTAGGGCTAAACTATCTGTGCACTTCACATTACTTATTTATATCCAAATGAGATATGCCTAGGAGCCTTAACCTGTTGTAAAAATACGCAGTGCCGTTTTTATCCTCTTACTTGTGTTTCTGAAGAACAAGCAAATTCAGCAAAGAAATGGGAATTGTGGTTGCATACTCTTTTTTTTTTTTGTAAATTTAAAAAAAAAATTTTTTTTTTAATTTTTAAAAATAAAATTTTGTGTGTGTGTATGGGGGGGGCATTGACTAATTTTAGTCGTGCCCAATTCTACTGCTTAAGTAGAGCCTCCCTATCACACATGACCACCACCAGGCGGAGGTGTAAACAGGCACATGACGCCTCTGTGACATATGATACTGCCACCTGCGTCTTTATGAACTCAGGAGTGGCCTAACACATTCAGAGAGAAAGTGCTGTCTGCCCCTTTGCATGAATGAGCTCACAGATGCCCATGATTGGCTGGTGATTGCTGTAAGCGACAGGGAGCTCAGCGTATAACATCTGTAAGCAAATTACAACAGGCAATTTTTTTATTGGGTTTATTCGCTTCTCAAAACTAGGTGTGAAAAAACCCAAGAAATGAGTATTTGCATGAATGAATGACGGAATGAATGAATCATGTTTATTTTGAATGTTAAAAATACAGATAAGAAACAGTACTTATAATAAAAAAAACCAATGAAAAATTAAACATTTAAACAAAACGACTAAAGAAAAGAAAAAAAACGTTAAATTTTCTCTAGAATACGCTCTCGCGCTCTCTCACTCTCAATTTAATTAATAATTTAACTTTGTTTAATTATTTTTATTAAACATAAATGAAAAGGATTTAAAAGTACTAAAGTAATTGGTACCAGGTGAGGTATCATGATTTGGTATAAATGTACCATTTGCCGAAGGCTCAGTCTTTGCAATCAAGATTTGGTAATTGTTAATTAAAAAAGTGTGTTTGTCCCGTAGGGGTAATTATTATCTCTGGGGTAATACTACTCCCATTAGGGCATTCTGTAGCTTGTTTGTGGTCTCCCTCACTGAAGCTGCAGTTAGTGGTGTTAACCCTCATTCTACCAATTTCTGTCACCATACTCTTCATGGTGGTTATTCTACCAGCTCCCAGAAATCACTGGCCCATTCAGATGAAACTTTTTTAACACACATCTCACCATGCATCACATCAGTAATGTAATGACGTGAAAATATCATGCTAAAACCTGAAAAACAACTTGCTATAACAATACACTTTACACATGAGAACCTGATACTGATCCATTTTTCCTTTTTCTGGCATGGGAGTTATGCCCTTCTGTAGGATCAAGGAAGCATTCAAGCAGGGGGAAAAAGACCAGGGTCTATTCTAACCACTAAATGGTTTGAGAAACCTGCCACACCTCTGTTTTAATCCATGTGTGAAAGGTTTTTTATTTCCTAGAATAGAGGAAAGTTTGCTGTTGTAAGCTTGTATGCTAGAAATGAAAACAGGATGACGCATAGTGTTTCCTGTAAGACACTAAATAAACACACAATTCAGCTTTCACCTTTTACAACTGATTTGTGAAAGGACTTACACTGAACATGTAAGGGATGAATTTGGACAATTTTTCTCTTAAAAAGTTTGATGAATGTACAGATATTTTCTTTTTAATTAGACAAGCTATCAGTCTTCTAGTAGAGTCACTATATATATATATATATATATATATATATATATATATATATATATATATATAGTCACAATAGCAGATGTTTACTAGCTAGTAAAGTTGTTATGTGTTAGGTTTTACCTTTTTTGATTTTGTGTACACTGAATATTAAGACATTAACCATCAGGCCTGAGGAGAACACAGCACACAGGCTTGTGATTAACAATGCTCTCAACTTTATTTGCAAAGGTCTTGGTGTTTATACAATGATAGCTGTTTGTGTGGTGGGGCTACCTGCAATTGGTCAACTGATCATATTTGTTTATTGTGGATGTTTCTCTGATGAGTTTTGCTAAAATTCAACAAGAATTTCAAAATGTCTTAATTTTATTGACATTTAATAATGGCATATCCAGTTTCCAAATTCCTGGTGTTTCGATATCTCGTGTTACCACCATCAGCATCAATACAAGCCAAACAACATCTACTGATTGAAGATGTCTAATGTTGTCCCGGGGCATGTTAACCTATTCCTGGCGCAACACATCCACCAGTCAAAGAAAGGGATACATGTAGTTCACACAGGATAGGCTAGTTAGCATGTAGTCTTAAAAATGGGCCTTTACTCTATGTAGGCGCAGAGTCTCTGATTGCTACATGTGCAGCTTGGTTTACAGAAATAAAAGAAAACAAAGTGTTGCCCACATTTACCTAACAGTATGTTAGCAGGGTACCTGCCATCATGACCATGTCCTTTGTTTATGAATGCTCTGTGATTCATATACAGAATTTCCCAGTTTCCAAAAACAAGTATCTTAAGCAGTAAGATTAAGTTAAGTAACTAAAGCAGTCAGTGAGCACAGACCTCCGTCAAGCCAAAAAACACCCAAGAAAAGTACACAGTACCCCCCGTGCTGGGCCTGCTGTGATACTGGAATGTTAAACAATCCTTTTTAAAACTCCTGAATCCAGAATTTGATCCAAATCAACAAGAGCAGTCAGAGAGGGCAAATGTCCACCAAACTGGAAAAAAAGAACAAACAAAAAAACCCAACAAAAAAGTACACAGCACCCCCTGCTGGTCCTGCTGTAATACCACAAATTGTCTTAGCTCACAGTGCTAAAAAAACAGGTTCCTGGATACCGAGTTTAATCCAGACCATCTACAAAATCTGATGGAGTCTTTGTAGTCTGAAGCATGAAAATCCGTACATGACGTTCTGCGTAATCATGCTAACAAGCACATGCAAAAACACACAAATCATGCATAAAACATACCCTCTTTGGTGAAGGTAATAATTATTAGGGATGTACTTAACAAGTACTTGTGTGTACTTGGTTTCTTCCTCGTGTCAACTGAGTTTTTCCTTGCCACTGTCGCCTCTGGCTTGATCATTAGGGATGTGTAGGGGGTTGTAGAAAAAATTTTTTAGATTCCTCCCTAATTTAATTTTACAATGTAAAGCTGCTTTGTGACAATATCAGTTGTAAAAAGCGCTATACAAATAAAACTGACTTGACTTGACTTATTTACTCTGGTAGAGTAAATGGATTGTAACTGTAAACATCTGCATGGATTGTTTTTGTAGGTTGAGCAAAGAGCGCATCAATGAACTGCAGCAGCAGGTTGAAGATTTACAGAAAGCCCTGCAGACCCAGGGAGCCAAACCTGAGGATGTGAGTGTTCATCTATAGTATACAGTTCATGTGACGCATAGTACAGTTTATACTTCCATATGTCTCCACTGTACACGTCACAATATGACGATCTTTTGAATCTCATTAAATGCATTGCTTAATTTTTTTCCCCCCCAGTCTCACCTGAAGAGGAAGCTGGATGCTCATATGTAAGTTATTCATTTAAAAAATTATTATTATTATTATTTTTTTTTACACTGCCTTCTTTAGTTAATTATTTTCGCTTTCAGAAATCACTGCAGTTGCCAGGAAGTTTGAATACTGTTGGACTAAATGCATTATCACAGCCTGTTAGATAGGTAGAAGTGGAGATAAAAGTTTCTGTCATTTAATATAATTTTAACCAGTATATGGCGTTTTGAGTTATTTTCACCCCATAAAATTCTGATGTTTATAGATATGTTTTGTCGATATTAACTCCAGAATGGATGTTTCATCATAGTAAATTTATATGATTTACTTGATTTATATGATTGAGCATGCAGCACCTTTTTAAAGTTTGTAATGCCTCCTGGGCTCAAGCTATGATTTAACTTTTGTGTAATTTGTACTGGACAGTGTGTGCATGTTGAATCTACTTTAAGTTTTTCCTCCAAGGTCATATTGGTTGAAAAACAACAAAAAGATTGCTTTTAAAACAACTTTTTAATTATAACTTCTATTTTATATTTTTTTAATTTATTTTTTTATAGCCCATTCATGTCAGCTGCAGTTTTTCAGAAGGTTCCAGGTAGTTTTTTTTTTAAGTCTTCAATGTCTGTCATACTAAAGGTTTGCTTAGGGAACCAAATAAGACTTGACTTCCTATTAAAGTTGACTGACTTTTCTTCTGGTAAAACATAAAATTGGTGATGGGTGTAGCTGTACAGGTTTGCTTTAAGCCACATATAATGAAAACATGTCAGGAAGATAGATTATGTGTAAAATATGAACTTCCTTTCAGCCCAATCCTGCGCAGTTCTCCTGCAGAATCCAGCAGTGTTTGTGTAATATATAACATGGCTTGGTTTGTTCTTGTTCTCACAGGGTCCAGTTAAATGAAGCACAAGATGAGATCATGAAGAAGAAGGAACTACTGGAGGACCTACAACCAGACGTGTCCCAAACCTGTGAGTCTGCAGTTAAATCATGATCTCTGACATTGACATTGTTCACATTTCAGCTCACACTATAGTGTACAGTGTTATCACTATATTGTTTTTATTAAAGAATAAAGCTGTTTAGATTTATCTTTTCCAGGACTTTATTATAAAAATATGATATAATTTATAAAAATTATTTGGCTTGGGGTGGACAACAGTGTTGCCAAGTTGGCTTATTATAAGTTTTTTTTTTTTTCTGTAAAATTATTTATTCTGTAAAATTGCTTGCAAATCTTGTCAGTCGCGGGTTGTGGGTTTTTGGGCTTGTATTTAAAGTGTAGTTGCGTAGTTGGGCTTGCTTTTTCTGTCTGTGAGGCAACTCTCCCAGCTTCCCCACAATAAAGTAAAACACAAGCGCGATAATTAGTTTGTTTACAGGACCCATCCACACCCCCGTTTCCTGGTTACTGCGCCCGCCCGAATTGGCATGCCCCCAAACACACTCATGCACATGTACAACTACACTAGAGTGATCGAGGGACAGAGTAACAATGAGTGGCAGTAAGCGGAGAAAATATGGGAAAAAATATAATAAAGAGTGGGAGAAAGAGAGTGAAGGACAATTTTGCAAATGTGAGATACGTGCTCACCATGCGGAGTTAATACAGTATGCTAACACCAGCAAGCACAAAAAAACCCTCAGCACCTTTCTCATCGATGAGGCTTATGGACACTGGTTTCGCTACCTCAAAACAAAACGAGACAAGATAAACAAATGAGCCAAAAATAAATGTATATATCGATACTGTTATCAAGCAGCCTCTCTTTTACACAGTGTGGCAGGTTGCCTGTCGGGCTTTTTTGGGCTTGTTTCCATAGAGCTGGTTGCTCTTTTCTATCGCAAAATCTGGCAACATTGATGGACAAATGAAGCCGTACAATTAACTAGGCGTAATCTTATTTTGGACGAACAAGACATTCCTATAGCTCATACAGAATGAAAATTAAAATTAAATGAAACAAATATATGCCATATGCTACTGAATGTCACAAATTGTCCATACGCTGGACCAGTTCGTTATAGTGAGAAGGCCACTTTACTGACATCCAAACATTTTTCTGTAACATTTGATTTTGTGCTTGAAAACTAAAATTTGGAAATCAAAAATGTTTTTGTACTGACTCGATAAAGTAGAACTCATTATCTTATAAAACTATTATGTATTAAAAAGTTGTTTCTAAAGCTTTGTCACAGTACTGTATATAATAAGGCATGTACATGGAGATGGTATGGAGAATCCAATAACCATCACTGTTGTTAAGAAAACGAGTGAGTTTTAGTGTAAGAACTGCTATCCTGCCTTTCTCTACATTCTCTAAAAATATTTTTTTTACAAACCAAATCTAAATGCTTAATGTGGTTATTAATTTTTTTCACAATCTCTGTATATTTAAAATTAATTACATTGCCCTGGATACCATATTTTAGTCAGTTTATAACTGATCAGAAATGATCTTACTTGATGCTGGTTTGTTTTTCCAGCAGCTCTAAAAGTGGATGAACTCATGGCTGCTCTGAAGAAGAAAGATGACGATATGCGAGCGATGGAGGACAGATACAAAATGTATCTGGAGAAAGCACGCAATGTAAATACACATAATGATGTTATACTCAACAACACACCTTTCCTACAGTCCCCTTCATCTTTTCATTATATGGCTGCCCAGCATCCTCTCCAGTAGTTTGTGCAACATCCAGTAGTCCATTAAACTGAACAATAAATAGCTGTGTCTAGTTGAGTGAGAAACAAATAGCATCAGCCTGTTTATTTACACCTTGAGAAACATGGTAAATGTAGCATGCTTCCACTAAACAGGAGTAAATCTACTCAGACGGGGAAACAACAGACAGTTACTTGAACTCGGGTCGAACCTGGCGCTACATTCAAAAAATCATAAAACCTCTTTCACAATGTTAAAGAATCCTTTATAAGATTTCAGATAATCTCCAGTATTTTATGGAGTCTTCCTTGTCCATAACCTCAACTCTAGTAGGAATTTCATGACAATCCTCGCATTACTTTTGGCATAATCCTCACAGTCACATAAACAAACTGATTGTAAAACATAACCTCCTTGTTAAAGGTAATGGGGGAAAAAAGTTTTTCTGATTATGTGTAATACTGTGTGTGTGTGCGTGTGCGTCTTTTACAGGTGATCCGAGCATTAGACCCGAAATTGAACCCAGCTTCAGCTGAGATCCAGTCCCTGAAAAACCAACTTTCAGAAAAGGAGAAGCGAATAATTGCTCTAGAGGTCTAAATCAATCTTGCTCCTTTTTTATGATTAGCATTGGCAATAACGGTTCTGATACGTCAAAAGGTTTTAATTAATATTCTATTACAGCACCACTGTGACATTGGCACATGAATAATTGTGATTCATGCAATGTGGAAGCATTTCTGATCGACAGCAGAGACCCTTGAAGTGCTTCGGCATGCATGTGGCAATGAAGTAGTGAATGGGGCGAGTTGTATGGATTGACATTTGCTCAAAGTTCTGACACATGAATGCCAATTAAATTAACTCACCCCGGATAATTTAACAGTCTATGATGAGATTTCCAGAGTCTAATACAGTATTTGATGAGTACCCTCCAGTCCATCGTAAAATTTCTGGAACATTTTGCTTGCTGCTCCTACTTGTTTATTATATTGTAATTTCTTTAATGAATAATTCACAGGCGCATGCTCCTCAAAATGAATTTCTAATATTAAAACTTTTCTTTTACATTTATGGAGTGAGTCTTTTACATTTATGGAGTGAGTTTAAGTACTTTCATACTCAGATATAAATCTTTGCGCACCAAAATGGGAAAACAGCATTTTTTTTTGTCTTAAATTTAAGAGAAAAAAAGAAAACTCTTAATAAAGCCCCTGCCACATATGTTGCAGGTCCGCAACAGAAACTTGGGTAGATTACTAGACAGTTGTGGGTGTGTCAAAAGAAACACTTGTCATGCGACGTAAAATGCCGTGTGGAGTTTTGTTAAATTGTGCATGTATATAGTGCAATGTATGCATGGTAGTTATAAGATAACTGAGTATCACAAAGGTATTATACGATGTTGCTTTTTCGTGTCATGAGCATGGCACCATGGCGCCTCACAGCAAGAAAGTCCTGTGTTTAAGTCCTGGGCTCAGGTGTTTCTGTGTGGAGTTTGCATGTTCTCCTTGTGCTTAAATAGGTTCCCTCTGGATACTCCGGTTTGAACCCACAGTCCAAACACGTGCACATCAGGCTAACTGCTGAGGTGTGGGTGTGAATAGTTGTGCATGCGTGTTGGCCGTTATGGTCTGGTGGGCTGTTACGGGCTTACACTGCCTGAGATAGGGTTCGCAACCCTAATAGTGGTTCAGCAAATAAGTGAGTGAGTGAAAATAATCGTATTAATTTTGGATAAACATCTCATTTCACTTTACAGACCTGACCTATTTCCCCAACACAGATGTACAACACGTTTTATATGTGAAGCTTTTTAACCTACACCTCTTTCTTCTGTCATAGATCTGCTAAATGTAAAAAAAAACCCAAAAACAAACAAAAAACAGGCTGTTTGTGAAAGGGGCTTAAATAAATGTATAGTAAGTGTAAAGGTGATGACATGAAGTAACTATAAATAGAAAAACGTTGGGATTTTTCATTAATAAACAAAGGCAGGGTATTGTTATTGACAATTGCCTGTAAGTGTTTGCCGTTTTGATAATCAAAATTTGATTAATCTTTTTAACTTTTTATTTTAATTTTTTCTTCTCACTTTGTATAACATAATTCTTCTTTATTTGTCCTCCACAGAGAGAGTGTGAGCAGGCAAAATTGAGAGAGTATGAGGAGAAACTAATTGTGACTGCATGGTACAATAAGGTAAAGCCAATTTTTTTCAATGCTTTAACTGCACGCTCTGTGTAAATATTGATAATATATTTAAATACTTGAAATCAGTGCCATTCTCTAACGCATATCTACACTTCAGAGCCTGAATTTTCATAAGCTGGCGATGGAGTCTCGTCTGAGTGGGTGCGCTAACTCTCTGGTGCAGCCTGGCCAATCATTTCTGTCTCAGCAACGTCAGGTGACCAACACACGACGCGCCATGTCAATCAACGTGCCTGCAGGATCCTCAAAGTGATAACTCGACCCTGTTCTTCAAAAATCTGGTTTTCCCTTTTCTCAAGTGCGCACTTAAGTGACCTTAAACACCTTTGAACTCATGATAAAGGGACAAGCACGCCATAATCTGAACATTAGCACTTAGGAACCCCATATGTACAATATATCTTAAACAATCAAGCAAGGGTTTAACACTTTACAAGAACAGTACTCACTCAAACACAGAAGCTCAATATTAACATACTTTCATTTTTCCATGTGCACCACCTAATACAGCTTCTGCAATTATTTACATAAAGCTGCAACTATTTTGGTTTTGTCTTGACCATATAATATATAAATTTTGAGGTAATAAACAGTCTGAGGTATGACCTTTGTGAAAGACTTATTTGGAGAGATGCGTATCAGGATGCATGACGATGGCTAAATTGAACTTCCAGTGGTATTTTATTCAGTCAGGTGATGTGTACTATTATAAGTATGAATATGACTATTTCCCTGAATGTATGTATTGAGACGTGTGTTTATTTACATTTCATTTCACCTCTCAGCTTCTGTGCATGTTCACAATTTCAGCTACGTGGAACGATAATGGATAAAAGCATCAGGAAGAATGCATACATGGTGCTGGACACTGTGCTCTTTTTTAATGATAAATTACTACTTTTGTTATAATTGAATACAAAAAGATACCGAAACAAATACCAGTCACAAAAATTTTAAACGAGGTGCTACAGCCTGTTTTGAATCAGTTAGAAGAAGCAGTCTGTATAATTTAATACCATTAGTCACTAAATTTATTTAATAAAGAAATTAACTGTGATTGGACTCTTGCATGCTCATATGAACAGCAACAGAACTTTTCTGCCTCTTGCATATTTTATCTTTAATATACAGACATACCAGATATCAGGATGAGATCACCAGCACATGGTCATAGCCTCCAAGCCCAAAATGTCCTCTTATAGGGTGAAAAGGTGTAACCTTCTTTTCTTTCACTAACTGGCATTTATTTATTTGTGGCCAATAAATGATCTGTTGCTGCAATATAGATTTAGTAAAGCTGTTTGTCAGAGCATTGGAGTAATTAGAGGTTGGGTAGTACAACAATGATTAGTTTTTCCTTCTATAATATTTAGCTGGTTTCTCCAAATCGTGGTTCAGGTTTTTATTTTTGCTGTCTGTAATCCAGACCACCTGCTTAAAGGTGAAAAGGTTGCTTGTGGGTTTCGCTCAACAGTGGATTGGAAAACACTACTTTTGGTTCAGGTTCACTCTTAATGATTAATCAAGTTTCTTAAATCCAATTTGTTTTCTATTTTAATTACTGCTGTATGGACTGATTTTTATCCTTTAATGGAAAATGGGATGAAACTGATCTGATTTTGAATTTGTTAAAATATAGATATCTATGTAAAAGGATAGAAAACAAGCTTTTAAGGTTGTCTGTCATTATCGAGTGTTATACTTTTCTGTCAGTCATTAAGCTTGATAAATAAAAATGGCTATAATGATTAAGGGATCTTTTGTTTTAAAAAAAAATCAGAAATTTATTTGCACAGTGGTTTTCTTGAAGTTGCTGAGATTGAGATATTATTCTAGATGGCATTATGTATTAAATACCTGTTTCTGTCATACACATGGAACATGACTTCGATGGCTGTACAATGTCCGTACTCCGTCACTGACGTGATGCTGATTGGCGGTTATGTATAGCTCACGCAGACAGTAACGAAACTGAAACGAAACTTTGCCCCAGACCAAATTTGGCAAAATATTATGCTGAGGTCAAATTAATGGCCTGCATCAAGCAAATAATTCAACTGAGGAGAAAGTTCACTAAATCACTAAAGCTGGGTTAAAAAATTACGCCAAATGTAAAATGTAAAACCTGGAAGGATAGAGTGGAATCACCAAATTGACTCGTAATGTGGATGGAAAAAAAATCTTGTCTGATCATGACTAGAGATCTCTTAAAGTTGAATCATAAAAAACAAGACAGTGGAACTAAAGGCTGTGGTTATTAGTGAATACACCCACAGTGTGAAGAGAACTCACAGGATTGGGGCTAAATAGCTGTATGGTCATAAGAAAACCACTTATTTGTGAAAATAATCAGAATAAAAGGCTTAAGTTTGCTAGGGAGCATAAAAATATGACTTTAAGGTGATACATAAAGGTCATGTGATCTGATGTGTCCAGATGGACCCAATGGCAGAGCAGGTGTGTCAGGTCAGAAAGGGACGTGCATGAAGTCCTGACCTTAACCCCAGTGAGAATCTCAGGGTTTGACTATCCCATTACCCATACAAGATCTTAGTGAAAAACTAATGCTTGGAAATAAATGTTATGATATTATATAAATTTATTGAAACACTCACACTCTCGCTCATCCACTCACTCATTTGCTCACACACTGACACACCCATTCACTCACTCATACACTCACTCACTCACTCACTCACTCAAGGCAAGAACCTTACTTTAAGAATAATATACAGTTCATAGTCCATAAATGCTCAGACGAGTGACATAAATACAGCTTTAAAACAATAATAAATATAATTCTTTTATTAAGATTTTCAGCTAGTTATGGGTTTTTTTCAGCCATAAATGCTTTATTTAGTTTCATTGTATTTAGTCAGTGAATAAGCTGGACATAAATGACAAACTTTCTCACATTTATAAAAATTGGGAATGTCAAAACCAGACTGAAATGCAGCAAACATCTTTTTCTTAATTAGAAAATGCAATCTTTTTGACATTAAGTGCCAAAATGCAAAGTGCATTAAAATGAAATAAACTGACCTGTTGGAGCTTGGACAGTAGTTGGAGAACTTGAAGGATGAAGGAGTTGGGGGGGGGGCTTTCCAAAATGTCAAAGTGAACAAAAAATATCTGTCAAGTATGCTGTAATTACTGATAATAATCCAAAATTGTTCATTTAAACCTTTCTTCAAAGATACATGCTGTATTTTTATACTGTTTTTATACTGTATCAAATGCTTACAATATTTCAGGTGTGTGTAAAAAACATGCTCATGATTTTAGCGTTGAGAGGCGCACAAATTATATGGCATGGGGACCTTAGTAAAACCGAGCTGACTGTCCTCACTGGGTTCTTCTCCAGGTGGAGGTTTAAATGTAAATTTTTGCAGCAGACAGGTGAAGATAAGGAACAGTTCCATACGAGCCAGGTACTCACCAGGACACGTCCTCTTACCTACAAGGCACAGACATTTATTATAAGATGCATTCTGTAAATATAGCTAACAAAATGTACCTATTACATATGTATCTAATAAATATGGCTATGTTGACATCTAGTGTGATTCAGAAGAGAACACTGCGGTTCTAGCAGTCGCATGTGTTTGCTGCTGCGCAAAACAAAAGCATAAACCAAATGACCAAAAATATGTGGACACCTGATTACCAAACCCTCATGTGACTCTTATCCTCAGGAAAACTGAATCAAAACACTAGTAAACAGTGATGTATTTATTCTAGAAAACTTATAGCTTATTGGATCTCATAGAGGTCCAAATATGGCCATCACAATTTGTAAGATCTTCTCATATCATTACAAGATGGCATACCTCAGCAGCCTACATCATGGTCTGGTCATGCAGAATATATCTGAATCGCTGTTGTTACCCTTCTCTGTTACCAGGTATGATAAATTTGTTATAAAGATCACTGGTTCAAGTGGTGACTGTGTGGTTTAGCATGGCTTTCACCTACAGTATAAAGACTAATAAACCTTGCCGCTTGCTTACACGTTTTGTGTATGCACATACTCAGTAATTTGACTCGTTGGATTCTCCTGTCCGCACTGCAATTGCAAAATCAGTTCTGAAGACTCGATCTTAGCAAAACCACCTTGGGAACAGATCTTGTCAGAACTGGTTTTGAGCCTGACGTGGACAGGGAGACCGATTTAGATTGGCTCAAAACTGATTCTGATGAAGTGTGGAGAGGGCGCTTGTTTCTCTGTACCTGCAGAGAATGCAAGGAAAGCATCTCTTCTGCGGAAATGGCCGTCTGAATCCAGAAAGTGCTCTGGGTTGAAGATTTCTGGTCTTTCCCATTCATTATTATCATGCAGCACAGAAGAGAGGTTGGCAATCATAACAGTTCCCTATAAAGAGAAGCAAAATTGTCAAAAAGAGTAATTTTTTATTTTATTTTATTAATTGAAGATGAAGTAATCTGCATATATTTTAGTATGTTTAATAAACTTTACCCAAAATAAGAAGTATAATATTTTTCTCTGTATTTTAGATGTGTTTTGATTTGTTGTCAGTGTGTTCAATATTCCTGGAATTGGCTTTGGATCCATCACAACCCAAACCAGAACTCTGAGTTTAAAAAGCAAAATACATACGTACCTTTGGTACCAGATATCCCCCGAGTGTAGTGTCGTTTGTGGCCACCCTGGCCATGTTCAGTGGGACAATGTCACCTTTCCTCTGCACTTCGTGAAGGACAGCATTGGTGTAAGGCATATTGGTTTTGTCTGCCATGGTGGGAAAACGTGTCTGTCCAATCACACAGTCAATCTCCTTCTGGACTTTCTCTGATTAGATTGAAAGGCAATTTTACTGCTAATTTACTTTTAAATTGCTGAACCACATACATAATTGACCGTGAATTTCATAAACACTTTATGGCACTATAGGTTTGTGGACACCTGACCCTCACACTTATATATGGGCTTTACTTAAACGTTTGTGCGTAGGTACACTTGGATGGGATGTCTTTGTGTGCTGTAGTTTAACTTTTTCCCTTCACTGGATTTAAGCTGTTCTAATTGCATATAGTGTGCAAAAAGTCCATGAATATATAGTTTGTTAAAACTTGTGTGGAAAAAGTGTTCTGCACAAATCAGAGTCTTGAGCTAGAGAACTGTAGTCCAATCAGAGTGGAGAGCTGGTAGATGGGGTCTGAAGTTCTTTCTAGGAACAATTTCTTTTGTGTGACTGATTGTATGCTTTTCTTTTCTTAAAGGCTAAATAAAGACCTAAAAAATGAATTTGGGTCTCTTGCGTCATGAACTGGATACTTTTTGCCACATCAGTGTCCATAAACATATATAGTGTAATTTGTCATAAATACATACCCTGTATTAGTGGATATTTTATCATGTAAAGTAGAGCCCAGCGTAGGGTGTTGGTTGTTGTTTCTGTTCCTCCCTCAAACAGGTCCACCATACACCATTTTAAGTTGTCTGTGTTAAACTGGGCCTCCTTATCGTTTCTCCTCTGAAAATTATTTTGGGAAATGAGCAAAAAAAAAAAATCTTAAGAAAAAGAGCAGACATATAAGGCCAAAGGTATATGAACACCTGACCATCACACCCATATGTGTCCCTTTGTAGTTATAATGAACTCCACTCTTCTGGGAAGGATTTCCACCAGATTTTGGTGTGTGAGTGTGAGCATTTTATGTTTACTTAGCCATAAGACAGTTAGTAAAGTTATGTAATGATATCGTGCTTGGAGGCCTGGAGTTTAATGCACATTCTAGTTCTTCTCAAAGGTGTTCAGTGGGATTGAGGTCAGGGCTTTGTGCAGGACACTCGAGTTCTACTCCAACCTTGGCAGCCCATGTCATCATGGAGCTTGCTTTGTGCACATTGACATTGTCATTGTCATTGGAATAGGTTTAAACTTTGTATTTCCAACAAGTGTAATGTTACAGCATACAGAGAACATAGACAGCTGAGTGCTTCCACCTTTTGTGGCAACAGTTAAGAAAAGAATGGTTCATGGGTGTCCATATACTTTTGGCAATATTGTATATGCTTATATTCTCCTCTAGACTTGTTTTTTGTAATACACCAATACAAAATAAAGTGCTGTATATCATATCATTACTATGTTTCACTTATGAATTTTAACTACCTTCTTAATTTCTGTCAGGTATGCATGGATGTAATCTCTCAGCTCATTCCTGTCCCAGTCCTGTTTGTGTTTCTCAGCCTTCTCTCCCAGAAATGCTGCCAGTCTGCGATAGTTTGCGATTATTGTGTGATGAGGTCCTGGTAAGATTTTCATTATGCTTGGATATGCATCATACAACTGAAAATAGTAAATCACAGAGTGTTGTTTTATAACACAGTGCATATGACCCACTGCATACACAGTATATAAAAAATACTTGCCTCAAATTTAGCTGCTTTTGCTAATTAATGTCAAAGACTAGGCATTGTTTTTTTTAATAATAATAATAATTTGCTCATTAATTCACCCCAAGTTGAGCTGTCGCACTTCACTTTTGCTTATTGTAATGTAAAGCTGAATGCTGTACCTCGTTCCATACAGAGCCTGTGAGATACACTGACTCTGCACTCATGCGTAGAAATTTCTGGAATTCAATGTCATCATACTCATGACGATGACCAAATATCAATGTGCCAATCACATTGGCTACTGCATTGTTGATTTTGATGAGAGGGTCAAATGGACGGCCTGCAGTTGAGAAACATAATTTAAAAAAAGAAGAAGAAGAAGAATAACAACAAGAGGAAAAACAACAACAGAAAAGAAAAAGAAGAAGGAAGAGGAAAATCAGAAGAATAAGAAATGGAAGAAAAAGAAATAGAATTTAAAAAATGAAGGAAACCAACAAAATAAAAGAAAAAAACAAGAAGAAAAAGAAGAGTGAAGAGAAAGAGGAGGAGGATAAGAAAAACAACAAGGAAAAGAAGAAGAAAAAGATAAAGAAGGATACGAAGAAGGAAAAACAAGATGAAGAAGAAGAAGAGGAAGAAGAAGAACAACGAGAAGAAAAAGATGAAAAAGAAGAAGAAGACAGAAGAAAAAGACGAGGAAGGAAAAACAAGAAGAAGAACAAGAAGAAAAAGAACAAGAAGAAGAATTACAACAAGAACATTATCCCATTTGAATATCTATTTTGAGGTTACCAGTGTTGGACATGTATTTCATGGTATGTATAACAAGAGGTCATATTACTTTAAATGTGCACCCAATACACCCATAACAGCACAAAACTCATTATCATGACACTACCATGTCATTACCGCCCTTAGAATGATTTATTATAGTCCATTTCCACTGATGTGTTGAGCGGATTGCTAAATTGTGCATAGCAACTGATTATTATTATTATTTTCTAAAAATACTTTTAAAACCATATTGTATAGAATCTATAGTGTACATCCTGGGTGGCTTATTGGTTAACACTGTCGCATCAGTGGCTCACTTGGACGATCATTGCGGAGTTTGTATGACCTGACGATGCCTGACGATGTACTTCAGCTTTCTTCCAAATCCCAGACACATGCAAATTAGGTCAACAGGTAATTAGTTCTACTGGATGGATGGATGGATGGATACTAGGTGCACCTTAAGTGTATTGTTACAATGATATATGTGATGAATATAATAATTTTTTGATTTGATAAATTCAGTCCCTGATGAACTGCTAGTGAATGTATTTCCTATATAATATTGGTTTACAAGATCTGCTGTTCCAATATAGTGCTGGGGTGAGCAGGGGCTATGTCAAGGCTGGATTTGTGGATTTAAGCCTTGAGCCAAAAACCGCCAAAAAGGGCCGAATCTTGCATGCCAACTCATTTTATATTGCCTGCGAGTGCTTTCAATGTATATGACTATCATACATTCTTCGCATCAACCATTACCATGGATCACTATTCATTGTCCATCCACTAGGTGGCAGCAAACCTATTTCAAGTGTCATTCATAGCTTCATCCTCTTGAATACAAGCTAGGTATTAGCATATAACAGCTATTTCAGGTCAGCTAGCTTAGCTGTAGTAACTGACTAGTGCTTAGCATAATTTCTGTACTAGTTTTCTAATAAATACTTATTTTGACACAAATTCCAAAGACACCATCGAGCTAAATGTTTACATCAGAATGCCCAATGAGCTAAAGAGATACGTCCCACCTTCTTCCTTGACACCATTTTACACCCCAGTTATCCTCATCTGGCCCATGGGTTATCTTTGGGCTTAACTCATAGGGCTTCTGACCTTAAAGTAGCCCTAAGGAGGTATGATCAATCCTCAGAAGGGCCAAGAGAAAATAATAATGGCCTTGGCACGCCCTGGTTTACTCGGCTCTGATGTGATAGTGGGAAAGTGGCAATTTACCCATGGGGCTAATTAGCAATTGCTAGTCCACCAACAAGCAATTACTGGGAGGTAGGAAGAACCTGAAAAACACAGTAAAAAACCATGCAGACTCAGGAGAACATAGTCTTGAATTAGACCAAGAGAGCTGCATCACTTCCTACTGCATCACCATGTTAGAGTTGCACCTAACATTTCCTAAAGAATGCTGTTCTAGCAACAATACAGAACTTACCCTGTTCCTCTTCGAATGCCTTATACAGGAAGTAGCATTCCTGCTGAATTTTTTGCTGTAGCGTCTCTTTTCTCTCTCCAAAGTTCTTGAAGTAACTAACAGAAAATTGTTGGTGCTTCTTCCATGGGTAGCCATTGATAAATGACAAACCTCACCCCCAACATGCCAAACAATAAAAAATTAGTAAAAATATAATGTGCAATTATCTGTAAGCTGAAGATGCAGCCATATTTTCCTTTTTCTGATATTACTTAGTAATCTAAATGATAACATAATGCACACTAGGCACAATGAATTATTGCATTACCTCTGCCTTTGTAAATTTCATCGAATAAAGGTGGAATGTAACGAGAAAAGCTTTCTCCTTGAACAACAAGAGCTTCTTTCACCATCTTATATCCAGAGACATACACAGTTTTGGTAGAACCTCTTCTGAGACTGAAAACATTCCCATATTTTCCTGCTAACTAGGGAAAAAAAGATAATTTATACCTTTGACCTTTGACCAAAGGAGCATTTTTGTTGCAGAGTGTATCTCCTAAAATGCATATTTAACCATGGAGTTAATGTTTAAAGCAAATATTATTCTGTAAAAACAAATACAACACTCATTTAGAATAGTGTAATATTTAATTTGAATTATATTATTATTATTATTGTTGTTGTTTTCTAATTTTATATATATATATATATATATATATATATATATATATATATATATATATATATATATATATATATTAATAATAATGATTAGTGTGAAAATATATATATATATTTTTTTTTTTTATATTTTAAATATTGAGTATTTCAGTACCAATTGTTATCACTTTGTTTCTGAAGTCATTATTAAAGCCTTACCTTATTCATGGTTTTATAATCACCTCCTGTAAAGACATTTCCCAGAAAAGGCAAAGGCAGAGGTCCTGGAGGAAGATTAGGTGAATTTTTCTTCCAATTAATGTAAATAAAAAACAAGACAACTGCAATGAAAACCAGCCACTCTTTAAAAGCCAACAGCACATAGAAGGAATAAAAAATCATAGCTATCTTGGCCTGAACAGATTATTCGGAGTAGCTGAGAGCAACATGTATTTAGATAGCTCTCTGTAGTTGATCCTAACATGTATACACTTCTACACAGGGTTCGGGTGCAACAGTGTTCACGGTTACATAATCAGTCACTAGTGGTCTCCAAGTAAAACAGAGACAACCATGATTTATTTACATTTTCCTCTAGGGGAAGCAAATTCCAGTGCTGTTTACCCCACCGAAATCCAAATGCTTTTTGCATACAGATTTGAATAGATCTAGTAATTTAATAATTAAAAAGACTTAAATTCTTACACTTATATTTCATGCATTAGTTCAATGTGTTTGTTTTTAATGAGTCTCTTCATCAGTCATGGCATATAATATACAATGGTTATATGTATGTACAAAAATGCAGATTAAATTTAAATAAAGATATGCTTATGTATGCTTATGGGTAATTACTTTATATAAATATTTTCTATAGTGATTAATATGCTTCAGCTGGTAGCAATGCTTTTAACCTAAACTGATGCAGTAAGTAGATTCTCCTTTATTAAACAGTAATGTTGAAAGATGTATCTGTGGTTGTGAAAAAGATGTAATTGTCTTTGATGGTCAAACTTTTGGCCTGCATAAGGCAAAGAGAGCAAGATTGCTATAATTATTGGAAAAGGGATAAAAATTGATAAACCAGGAAGGATTTTGGAGAACCATCAGCTGAATAGAGTGAAATTAGAGAAGAATTTCATCTCATTAGACAAGCAACTAAATCTGGGAAGATGGTCATGTTAAAAAAAAATCAACAACCCAAAACATAAAGCATCATTAATGCAATACTGATTTCTAAAAAAAATGTAATGAGGAAGAAGGTGAAGGTGCTTCCAGTCTTCAGATTTAAGAACGGTTTTAAAATTAAATACATCAGTGAGACATTGAGGTTTGAAGACAAGTTTGAGAAATATACAACATTGAACCACACTGCTGCAACAATTCGAATTACATGTACATTCACCCTACTTATTTTTCTGAAAAAAAACAACAACAAAAAACAACAACAAAAAAAACGATTGTTGTTGAAATATGGGTCAAGATAAGGTTTCTTACAACATATGGTTTAAATAAATACACAACATCTGTATATGGGTGCTTAGTGTGGGGTCACACACATGCAGTAGGGTCTGGGTGCATATGTGAAACCCATCTGACCCTTAAAACTCAGCTTGTCTCCAGAACAAGGGGAGAAAGTAAAGCATTGCAACAGAGACGTGAAGAACAGGAAGAGCTCCATACGAGCCAGATGCTCTCCAAGACATACTCTCCTACCTGTATACAACATAAATATGATGTTATACCTTGTTAGTATTATCTATGTATCCGACATCATTACAGCATTGCATAATTGCTTTACCTGCTGAAAAGGGCAGGAAAGCATCTTTCTTCAGGAACTGGCCGTGATCATTCAGAAAGTGTCCTGGGTTCAATGTGTCTGGTGTTTCCCACTCGTTCTTGTCATTAAGAAGAGATGTGTGAAGTTTGCATGTTCTCCCCATGCTTACATGGGTTTCCTCTGGAAACTATGGTCCTAGGTGTAAGTGAGAATGGTTGTGTGTGTTGCCCTGTGACAGTCTGTGCAGGGTGTACCCTCCCCACAACCCTAGTAGGATTAAACAGTTTGGCAAATGAGTGAGTGGGTATACCTAATAATCACAATCTGGCATGTACTTCACTGCTGACACACACATATATACATATATATTGCATATCCTTATGGAGAGTGATGGGAGCAGAATTTATGACAATTATGTCCAAAAGAATGATTATTATGTTTATAATATGCTAATATATATGTATACCAAAGTGTGTTAAACTGTGTCACACTCCATACACCAAAATATTGACATTGTCACAAAACAGTCATCTTTACAATGAATCAGTAATAATTTATGGTGATACAACAAGGTCAGAACATTACATAAAGGATGATTAAATTTTCTTTATTTGTCTTTTTACAAAATGAAGTACATTTATATGGAAGTGCCACACTTCATATGTATTGATGGGACCCAAACAAACGTGCAGAACACATTTAAAAACAAGCATATAAATATTTTAATAATTATAATACACATGCTTGATGACAGGGTGCTGGATTACTGATCCCAAGGTCAGGGGTTCAAGCCCCACTATCAACAGGATGTCACTGCTGTTCCGCCAGTGCAACTAACTGTCCAGTGCAACTATCAAAGGCCAGCCACTCTCACTGTCTCCCAGTTAGCTGCACTGGGGGAGAAGCTGTAAAGATTCGAAGAAATTTCTTTCCAATACTGCTGTTAGCACATATTATTTAGTATGAAATTGGTTAGTGAGATATGGGCCTTCATACATGAATGTCCACATGTGCGACAAGACACATGTGCCCCACATACAATATATATATATATATATATATATATATATATATATAGATAGATATATATATATATATACACACACACACACA
>JAOUQZ010000033.1:6486892-6499558 GCA_028564935.1 Neosilurus hyrtlii | reverse complement strand
TTATTCTTTACATTCTGGACAGTCGTACTAAGCATTTCACTACATACTGTACTGTGTATAATTTGTATGTGACAAATCAATTTGAATTTGAATTGAATTTGATTTGACCTGTTCCAAGTGACCAGGACATACTGTGAGTGTAGGTCGTTCTGACTCACGCATTATCCACTCGGAATAATCTTTTGTAAAAGTAGTTGGATAGTGGACCAATCAGATCCTGCCATTTCCATGTATACTTCTCAGAGTTTTTCACTTCACCGGCCAGTGGTTATGATGTTTTTAATGTTATGGCTGGTCGGCTTAAGCAACGCACAAGCACCTGCATACCTTATGTACAACTCGATTATTAATGGAAATTACTGACATTCAGTAGTTGGCGCATCTAATTCAGAGCAATGTCAAACACACTGGAGAGCTTTGTTAAAATGTTCCACTGCAGTTGGGACTGTTGTCATGAGCTGAAACTAAGATCTATGTGAACTTTCACCCAGTTTGTACATCCAAAAAGTATTTATTAACAGAGAATTTAGAAAGCTGGTGAAAAAAAAACTTCAGTAGGTTGAAAGGCAACATGAGATGCTTTTAAAATATAAACACACGACTAGTTTGTTTACTGCAGGGAGCTCGTTTGGGAAATTTGCACATTTTCAATTATATTTGCAGTAATTACAAAACAGTGCAGCATTTCAGGATCCTAAACACCCCTACCCCAGAAATAACATGTACATTCGTTGTTTAAATAATAACGCACAAAATCCCTACACACAATGAAAAGACTTTGACTTTGATGTTTTAATCATCATAAATTAACTTTTCATTTTCATGGAAAATCAGGTCAGGACAGTCAAGTGTTGATCGTTCACACATGTTGTACTCAAAGATTTTCTGAGTCAAACGCATTCTTACATTTAAAAAAAATCCATATGGTTTAGGTGAAATGTGGGGCGGGGTCTGGGTGGACCATGCAGTAGTAATCTGGGGCTATTTGGGGTTTGTGGAGGTTGCATGTTCTTCCTGTACCTGTGTGGGCTTCTTCTGGGTACTCTGGTTTTCTTCCATATTCCAAAGACATGCACGTTAGGCTAATTGAAAATTCTAGATTGCCCTCAGGTATGAGACTGAGTGGTTGTGTGTGTTTGCCCTGTTAAGTGGGGAGCTGTTCAGGGTGTATCCCGCCTTTGCTCGGAGTCGGCTGATATAGGCTCCAGCTTCAGTGTGACCCTATTAGGATTAAGCGGTTCCGCGAATGAATAAATAATTGTGGCAATTAATCATGGCCAGGAAAACGATTGTGATTATTTGCATTAATCATACCATGGGACAATTAATTATCATGACAGGGCTACATACCGCCCCTCAGGACAATGTCTTAAAAAGTATAGCATTTCAGCATTGTAAATCTGATGGCCCCTCTTGGGAGTGATCAGTGTACTGATGTGTTGTATCAGCTTACCAGGTTATCGTTCGTGTCAGCTATAGAGCGCACAGAGCTGATCTCCATAATGGGAATGTATTGATCCGGTTCTTCTTTGCACTGATAGTCGATGTGCTCAGACCAGTCCGTGCTGCTGTCCCCGTCATCGATACTCTCCTGAAACCTTTTACTAAAACCACTGTAATCTGTAAACACAAGAAATTCATAACAGTGTGAGGTTTTGATAGGCTTCCTTGTGTAATTTAAAACATTCGGCACGCAGTGTAAACAGCCTTGAGTCGCACACCGTTAT
Organism: Neosilurus hyrtlii; assembly: GCA_028564935.1. Classification (NCBI taxonomy): domain Eukaryota; kingdom Metazoa; phylum Chordata; class Actinopteri; order Siluriformes; family Plotosidae; genus Neosilurus; species Neosilurus hyrtlii. The sequence goes on along the minus strand of JAOUQZ010000033.1, from coordinate 6,497,831 downwards.
CTTGTTTTGAATTATTTGCTGCATGTTCTGTACTTTTGCCTGCTGACTTTTAAAGGAGCCCATTCACTTCCCAGGTATATTAAGTAAAGACAAATACAGTGTTATCTCTTGGAAATAAAATGGAATCGGCCTCAATGTCTTTCTGAAACCACTTGCTTACTCCTGTACGCGAGTATCAGTGACCCCTTCACCGGGCGCCATAATATTAGTAAACATCGACATCTTTCTTTTTTTTTACTTCTCTTGAAATCGTATGCCACCTTTAGCTTATTAACACATGATCTCAGATCATTCCTCCGGTCACAGAGTCCTGTAATTGTTCTTTTTTTATTGTTAGTATTGTATTTTATCTTTATATAAATATAATAGTCTAGTTATTTTTAATATCTGTTATTATTGTTGAACAGACACAGAACCAATACAAAATGTAAAACAGGGAAATAAGAGATACTAAGCCTGTGAGCTGGGGTGTTTTCACCACGAAACCTTTGTATTTATCCAAAATGAACTGATAATGGAAGACAAAACACATAAAAATGATTCCCTATTGAGTGGGTACCTTTTTAAGTTGAATTATGACCTAATGTGAGTTTATAGCGTGCACTGTGTTGGTTTAATTCCCCTTCGTGTTGCACTTTGCATAGAATTTTCAAGGGTTTCTCCAGAGGGCTAAACTTAAGAATGATAAGGTGGTGTCTGCTCTTTAACCTGAAGAATTTTAGGTACATCCTGTTCTACTGCTTAATCCAGGAGTTGTAACTCTGTCAGGGCTGCTATCGGCGTTGCTTTTGTCAAACATTGCAAGACACAAAATGAGTCTCTGCCATCTTCCATCAGCCATCAACCCTCAAGTGCAAATGTGAAGTTTCAAGAAGCAGCGTCCTGATTGGTTGAATGCGTTCCTTTCACGCCTGAAATATTGAAAAATAATCAACCCTGTTGCGGAACATAAAAAATGAATGTCACACGTTTTCTCAGACAAAATTTCAACATTGATCTGAAATTGTTTATTTACCTTTTCAAGAAAAAAGTTGAAAAATTGTGTCTTGCTAATTAATCGCACAAAAAATATTTGCTCAGTGCGAAAATGCTGCACAAACCAAGTGACGTACTAGCCTTGAAAGATACTGTGACTTTCAACATATCATGGCTTGTGCTTTTGCCTGGATCCTATCACACTCAAGTTTTGTGGTCACATGACGCCTACATTCTTGCCCCGCAATGGTCTGGTGAGCTGTTCAGAGTGTACCCCGCCTTTGCCCAGTGTCGGGTGAGATGGGCACAGCCTCCCCGTGACCCTAGTAGTAGGACTAAGCAATTCAGCAAATGATGATGACGACGATGACTACTACAATGAAAATCATGATGTATTCAGTCTAAAAAGAAGAAGACTGAAGGACCTTCGTCTATGGCCTTCCGCTTTTTTCCCCTTCGCAACTCTGCAGTCTCTATCTCTGTAAATGTTTCTGTGTCCCCTGTACACACAAAAAAACCAGTGTTATTTCTGCACACATATATATTTATTTCCTACACATAGGATTAGACTTGCTTTGAAGTGATTCGTATTACCTGTATTTACTTTATAGTCCAGGCCGGCTCCATATATACCTGCTGTGAGAGAATGACTGGACAGAGGCTGTAAGTCATATCTTGTCTGAGCGCTGTTTTTTGACCTCAACTGCATGCCATGTAACTGATCCTTCATTGCATATTCCACCCCAGTGAGATCCTCCGCCCTCAAAATGGCATCGGTTCTAACCTCATTTTGAAAAGTTCTTGTGTTAATGCCAGGAGATCTTCTCACAATGGCGTCATCCATGGTCTGTCGCTCATATCCAACGGCAATGATGTCACTGTCCTCATGCGCAGCCATTTCACAGATGGAGTGCTCCTCCAATGTAGTTGGACTGAACATCCCTGAGCTTCTGTACAAGCCTCCAACCGGGTGGGACAGAATGCTGTCTAGCTGTTCGTAGAATTTCATGATGCGCCGAGTGTCTCCGATATCAGCCTTACCCCTTTGCAAAGATCGGTAGAGATATTTCAGGTTCTTGTATTTGGTACGACACTGCTTCCAGTCCCTCTCCACACCCTGCTGAAGGAGCCGGCGGGAGATTTGCACAAACACGTCCTTGTTTCGGGTCGAGCCTTGCAGCTGCTGTTGGATTCCTTCCTCAGACCAGATATTAAGCAGCGCCGCCACTTCCTCTTCAGACCAATTTCGGCCTGAGTCGTGGACCGTGATCACGTTCTCTTCGTCTGATGGCCTTCTAGCCCCTGGTGATATGGCCGAAGCTAGTTTAGAAAATAGCAGATTAGGAAATGAATTAATGTATATAACTGTGAACACCGTTCTCACACCTATTGAAGCAGTGGATGGTCGTTGGATCTGATGACGCACCTGTATCCTTTGTAATCAGATGATGAGAACCGGTATTTATTAATGTTTGCATATCTGCCAGACTCTCATCTGTAATGGGTGGGGTGGGGGGGGGAGAATTAGATCTCATCCTAAACAAAATGATAGCATTTACTTAGCATAGGTTTATTCTCTTACCGTCATCAATCTTAATGTAGTGAGTTTCTCCTGGTTCTCTTCTTTCAGCTTCCTGGTCTCCTTCCATTCCTTTTTTAGGAGAATCCTCTTCATCATCTAGGAAATCTTCGATGTCCTTTCCCTGCAGGATGGCATCCACCTCTGTGAAGAAGCGCATTGGTCGACCTTGGCTCTTGCTGACCTTGTAGTCATATTTGAGGTTCTTATACTTGGTGCGACACTGTCTCCAGTCTCGCACCACTCCATGCTGGAGTTCCAGACGGCGGGCCATCTCCTGGAAGATTGCCTTGTTTCGATGCGTGCTCTGCAGCCGCACCTGCATTTCCCGGTCAGCCCAGATGTTAAGGAGAGCCCGAATTTCTTTATCAGACCAGTGTCTCCCTCCTTCCATACCTGTGAGAGAAACAAAATGCTGATCTCCACTTCCTGAACCGTGGTTAGTAAACTAGTTAAACTGGTATTGCACTGGTTCTACATGGGGGCCCTGTGATTAGGTCATTGGTATTGCCTCTAAGTGAGCGGGGTCAAATGCATCCTGAAGAGACTTTACCACATGTGGATGTGGTCTGGGACGTGTATGAGCACATACTTTTACATGAATATGTCCATTTTGTATGTACTAATTTGAACGCTATAGTTTCCAAGACTTCATTTAAATTGTTTAACTGAAGCAAAGCATGCACAGGAAATGTGCTGCTGATTCCCGCCAGTTGAAAACAGCAACTCTTTTGGTCTTTGTAAAGAGAAAGTCTTTATTTACATATGAAGTGGCGTAGAATAAAGCCGGTCACATGTGGTCACTTTGGGCAAATGTGGACACACATTCTAAAGCCAGTTGTAAAAACAAAAACAAAACAGGCCATTTAGTCGTGCACATAAGTGCTTTCAAACTAGAAGAACTTTTTTTGTAGTTCTTAGAACTGTTGGATGACGTGCCTCTTTTTTTTTTTTTTGTCTTTTTTTTTTTTTCTTGGTATGTCCACGCTGAAGGAACTGATGATAATGATGAAGATAATCCGTTTAGTGAGTTTTTTCAAAAAAACTAAACCCACTAAAATGCAAGCTGCTTTTTAGTTTTGGCACCCTATGGGTGCACTGCCTTCTCTATTTTATAATTTTTTTTAATGAACAGGGTATACACACGTATAGGAAATAATAAAATGCAACAGTTAAGTAAGGTGCCTGTTTTCATATTTCTGTTCTTAACGAGTGAGCTCTCCTCGCTTCACCTGAAAGGGAAACGTCCGATCTATGAGATATGTTAGGAGCATTTTCTGCTGATTTAACATACAGCGTCACGCTTACAGTCTGTACTTTTGTTTGTTGTTGGTCTGCGTCTCCTCGTCATCATATTGAACACTGCAGTGTGCTAGTGCTCTGTATGCATCTATCAAGGACTTCCAGAGTGTATATGGTGAGCGTCAGCAGAGCAGAGAGAAGGTGAAGAGAGAAGGAAGGTAAAAATTCCCCCACTGCCTAGGTCCTAGGTCACCATGGGACAATTCATCACTGAACATCCATTTAAAAATAGCATGAAATGAAATCTTCATGGCAAAATGATTCTTTTAGCTGTTTGTTCTCTTTTTCTTTTTTTACTTTCTTTTTTTCTGACAACACACAACCTTTCTTTAGTCATGAACGACTAGCTATTTATTTGAAATAGATTGCTGCCACCTAGTGGAAGGATGATGAATTACATTTCATGGTAATGGTTGATGCAAAGAAAATACGATAGTCATATTCTTTAAATGTTTATGCCATATTCCACAGAAAACGAGTTGGTGGGCTGGATTTGGCCCTCGGGCCTTGAGTTTGACACCTGTGCAGTAAATGGGGAAAAATATCTGAGTGCACTTTCACCTCGCAGCTTATTGTCTTAACATATGCACGTTTCTGTAAACTTGCACATGCAGACATTTTGGGCACTCTTGTTTTTAAGACAGTGCCTAAATATTTATTGTATTGTTGTTATTATTATTATTGTTATCATTTATTTGTGGTATTTTATGTGTACATGTTTCAGATAATACGTAAATTAAAGGGAAATTTGTGTCATTTGTGTTATTTGTGTCAGTATCAGATATTTACCCTCCTGATAGTTGCTCAGAGAAGCGTTGCTCTGTCTTCTGTTGGCCGGACTGGTTTGTCCATCATCCGTCTCGTAAGACCTCTGGGTTACCGCGTTATCTATCGAAGTCCGGATTGTTGGAGGCCTCCAGTCAGGTAGTGCCATTGCTCTGCTTTGTGTCTGGCAGCTCAGCCAGTCCTTGTGCACGCCCAGCTCGCTTAGGCGACTCGAGATGGCCTCATACTTGGCCCTGCTCTCAGTTTCGTCCCAGGCTTCCCTCTCCCTCCATACCACGAGCAAAGCCCTAACCTCTTCTCCTCCCCATCGAGCACTTGCTCTTCTTTCACTCTCCTCTTTTTCTCTGCCTGCTTTCTGCTCTGTACCAAGTTCCATGCTCCTGAGCTACAAGCTTGGAAATGGCTTCTGTTGCATTTCTGCTTCTCCTTTTTCTCTCCCTCCCCCTTTGCCTTAAGCTCCGTGTCCTAGGCAACCAGACAGTTGAGCCAGTTAGGAATGATCATGTGATTGAGAGCGGCTTTGTGACTGGCTTAAGCTGAAGGGGGAGGGGGTACGGAAATGTGAGAAGTGGCTTGGCGAACAAAGCTGCAGCTGCAGCAAGAACCCTTACTAATACGGAAAACACTAACGCCTGAGAGCTTTTTCGTGTGAGAGAGACGTTTTTCGGGTTTTAAATCTGTCTGTTGTTTCTGTGCAGTAGGCTATGCAAGTGGTTTCAGCCTGGCCTGCAAATGTTTCTCTCTCTCTCTCTCTTTCTCTCTTTCTATCCTGCATGCATTCTCCCCCCCCCCCCCTCTCTCTCTCTCTCTCTCTCTCTCTCTCTCTCTCTCTCTCTCTCTCCTAGTCCCCCCGCACCCGCCCTCTTTTTCTGAAAACCCACTTCACGCACAAACCAGTTTGATCTGCCTCTGGGCTTAAAGCAAGGCAGCTGCCGAGTCATAAACAGGCTGGAAGCGACGCGTTTGATTTTTTTTTCCATGGGGTTTTCAATGTTATAGTGAAAGAATAAGGCACTGAAGGGAGGGAGACGTTTTCAGCTGGTTCCATTTTTCATTTGTTGAGGCACGTTGCTGTAACTGTGTCTGAACTAATGTAACCTGTGCATAGTAATGCTTTTTTTATTATTTTTTTTTTTCAGCAAAAATATATTTTGAGAATACTTTTGGTTTAGTCATATCTTTGATGTTGTGTAAGTCATTTTTTACTTGCTGTATGATGGTTGCATTTGTGATTGTAGCTGAGTGGGGGTGGGGTGTGGTGGGGGGTGTTTTGTAAACCAAAAAGTAACCCTGTATAGGCTTAAGTAGCGTCCAAATAGGAAGCGATGCGCGAAACAAGAATCGTTTTGCCACTGAACTGCGCACGAAATCGCCTCGCAAGGGACATGAATTGCTTGACCGCTGAAGTGTCATCGGGTCTTGATGTCTAGGTAACTCCCTCGCACGTTTTCCGAGAGAAAGGGACAGCATTGCGCTCGTCCCCTACAGTAGATTCGCGAGAGCTTTTATTATTAAAAAATATTTCAGTTGATTTTTAGCTCATGTTGAAATTCTTATGATCACACGGCAAGTATAGAAAGGAGAATCTTGTACATCATGAAGCAGGAAGAGTTAAATGTATATAAATATAAACTCACAGGAAATGATTCAGAAACTGTTTCAGAAATGATTGGTATCTCTGGTTTCCTCCCGCAGTCCAAAGAGATCCACAGTTGGCTAATTGGCTGTTCAGAATTGCCCCATGTGTGAGTTGTGAATGGTTGTGTGCGTGTTGCCCTGCGATGGTCTGGTGAGCTGTTCAGGGTGTACCCCGCCTTCGCCCAGTGACGGCTGAAATATGCACAGCCTCGCCGTGAGTCATAAAGCACAGAATATTTAGACAGCAGTAATGAGCTGTTCTTTCATGCAGGCAGAACAATTAAACTCATGTTTGTTGTTTCCCTAAGGACAAGATTTTGGGGAACTCTGTGCTTGGTGGCGTCTGTCAATCAATGATATCATCAAGCTCTGATTGACAATCGCTTAAATCAGGCATGTGAAAATTCCGCTGAGTTGAAGGCTCTGCCCGCCCTCCCACTTTGCATCACTTGAGAAGATCCCGCCTCTTGTCACTCGTTTCTTTGGCGTTTATTGACTTTGCATGGTCACTTGTTGCTCCCTGTGTGGACGCCTCTTTATAGGTTCAAAGCTGATAACACCACAGACATTAATGTTTATTAACACTGTGCTTTTGTTATGTTTAATTAGAGGCCAAGAGAGCGCAGGCATTGTTACAAGTAATGGATCCAGTCCACCCACATACACCACCCTCAAGGTAAAATCTATTTTAAAGATATTGTCATTAAGCAAAAAAAGAGAAAAGAACCCACATCTATACATGAAGTAATACAACCTTATTCCCAGGAAGGCTTTTCACATCCTCTTGTGAGACTGGTAGGATAAGGTGTTATTCCTCGTCCGTGTTTCTTTCTCAGTGTGTGTTTGTTTTTTTTTTCCTTCTCTCTTTAGGGCATGGGGTTAGTGAGCACTGCTTTTAAACCAGAAGACTTACTAAAGCTGCGATATGGTAACTTGGGTATTGGACATACGCGCTACTCCACCACAGGAATATCAGAGCTGCAGAACTGCCAGCCGTTTGTGGTGGATACTCTGCATGGCAAGATTGCAGTCGCACACAATGGAGAACTCGTCAACGCTGCTGCACTGCGAAAAAAGGTAGGCTGTTATTTCATTATGGTGATGGAGGACTTTGTGATAAACAGAGAGGTTCACGTTTCTGGATTGTATTACATCAGATCTGATAATGTACAAACTTCAAAAATGTACGATTGTCAGTACTGACCCGTGACCAGACACTGACAGGATGTGACTAGTGTTATATAACAAATAATTTCTATGTGATATTACTCCAGTGATGTTTACACTCCTTATTGTAACCCTGAAGGATGTTAGTGTGAGGTATCACTCAGCGATAAAAAAAAAAGAGCAGTCTCTCCTTTCCCACTGAAACAGGCCAGTAATTCACACTGGAGTTTTGAACTCTACAATATTAACTCAGGACGCTTAGAACCCCCCTTTCCCAATCTTGTGTGTACTTGTTTGGACTCAGTTGAGCGTGCTTACTTTCTGCTAATGTAAAACATTTAAATTCAGTGAATGTGAATTTTTTTTAAAAATTCTTTCTGGACCCATTGGATATGAGCGACCGCACATTTTGATTGACTCTACTACTAGGATATCACTCCTTATACCTTTAGTAGCTATGTCAGTGAAGATGTAGTTGTGACTCATAAATTAATAAATAAAATTTTAATTAAGTAATAAGCTAAATTAATTTGCTAATGCTATCTGATTGGGAATTCTAGCCTTATTCCATGGAAACCAACAAAATTTGCAAGTAAAGTATTTGATGTTGAGTACCCCTCCTCCCCCCCAAGAGTTATACATTGTTTTTTTTCCCCACCACACGGCTCATTACGAACCTGCTGCGAGAAACAGCTCATGTGTGCATGTGTGTGTGTGTATGTATATATATATATATATATTTCATGTGTAATAATTTTTTTTTTTCTCATAATCCATTCAATGTAAATAGAATAAAACCGTTATTCCACTCATTCTATTCATGCATACTCGATTTGAACTTGTGGATTAACAGTTAACAATAGGAATAACATGAGACACATATGGTATGTAGTCACCTTCCATTAGCGAGCCAGGTGAACCTTAAAAAACTGATTTGTGAAGGGATTGCTTCAAAAATATACTGTAATTCATCTGTTTATTTGAAAATTGGCATTACTGCGATATAAGCTAAAATTTCTTCATTCCGGAGAGATTTTGCAACTGCCACCAAGCAGGTCCTGACCTCCCAAATGTCCTTAAAATTCAAATGACACAAAAGTTTGTTTGCTTCTTATTTTTAGGCTATTGTACTGGATTAATAAATTATTTAGCATGTTTTTAAAGTACCAAATCGTTAGCAGGGAAAGTACAGTATCTAACTTACCTTAACAGAATCATTAACCTCAAATCAACCAGCTGCTGTTTATGTGAACACCTGCAGTTTAATCTGATTTTTTAATAGATTATTTCTATTGTTTACAGGAAACAGGTTTTTTTTGCGTATTTATTATGAGCTGTGCTTGTTTAAAAAATTTGAATTTGAAAATTTAATTTATAAAGTAAACTGATAAGATTGTACACTTCTATCTAGACGAGAAAGAAAACTAAAAGCAAATCTGTGTGTGTATCTTGCAGGTGATGAGACATGGTGTGGGTCTTTCCACGAGTTCAGACAGCGAACTCATTACTCAGCTTCTTTGTCTGACTCCGCCCATGGAGGAGGTCGACACTCCTGATTGGGTAGCACGGTCCGTTTCAATTTGTTAAACTTAACCAGTGATTAATGCTCAATGTTTAATTCCACGTGGAGTCGTTCACACTATTTGATGAAAACTCAAGAACTTTACATAGATTACGTAGCAACGTGCTGAATATTCTGCTGTTGTTGTTTTGTTTGTTTTGATTGATTTTTAGAATTAAGAACTTGATGACAGAAACACCGACGTCCTACTCACTGCTGATAATGCACAAAGATGTGATCTACGCTGTGCGAGACCCATACGGCAACAGGCCTCTGTGTATCGGGCGGCTGGTACCCGTCTCCAAACTGCACAGCTCCGGTACAGAAAAAGAATCAATCAGAGAAAAATAATAAGAAGGTGGATAAAAGGTGCTTCAGTAATGTATAGCTGAGAGTATTGTAGTGATTTAGAAACAAAACATAATGGCTCCCAGTCGACTGTCGCCTCGGAGATCGCAAGATCGAATCCAGGTTGATGCCACAGCCATCCGTGACTGCGAGTCTATGGGAGCTGATTGGCCTAGCTCACTGTCACTCGCAGCGATTGCCAGCCAATCATGGGCGTATGTGAGCTCAATGATGTATGTGAGTGGATAGTTAACCATTATTAATCGAAGGTCAGATGGATGTCTCTATATAATCCTTGAGATCTGATGTTGAAAGAGCTGTTTAATTCACTGATATCCACCAAGCCTGAGGTGCATAATTGTATCCCCAGCGAAGCGCAGGAGATACTATGTTTTCAGGGGAGGTCCGCATCCGCCTCTGCCGCCGACACCTCTTGATAATACTGAAGCAGTACCGGTTCTTGATGAATTTATTTTATAATAGTCCCTACGGCTGTCCCTACCAGCTAGTCGAAACTGGGTCGCCTTGACCTATTTTTTAAAGCCACAGAGGTCAATTCATCAAAAATGGCCCTTAACACTCTAGAGGGTGCAGTTTTTGTCCGATTGGTTTACAATTCATACCTGTTATACTTAGTGTCAAGGTCATCAAGCCTATTGAAACTGGGTCACCTTGATCTAATTTCAAGGTCACAGGGTCCATATGAAATATGCTTGTGGTCATGTAAAAAGTCAGATGTGTAAAATTTAGCAGAGGATTGTTTGTTATTTATACCAGATATGCCTACGGATATCGTTTTTACCTGATTTCCATGTCCCAAGAATCAAATTTATTAAAAACATGACACTAAGTGTGCCGTTGACCACATTTCCCATTTCTAGTTTCCGTTTTTTTTATTTTTTTTATTGTATACTACACTGGAACATAAAAAGCAACCTTTTTCACTAGTTTTCCAAATGACCATGACAAACCATGAGTCTGCTGTTTTGATTTAGGCATTATCCACTCAGAATAAGGATTTTTATTCCCCACATAGCAGACCAATCAGATCACATAATTCACATGTAGTAAATATTTAAAGCAGTTATTTTTTGAAGAGCTCATCCACACTGTTAATAACTATTGTAGCTGATGCATCTTACCATACTGGTGACACACACACACTTTCTATGTTTCTCAGGAGGCGGAGAAGGAGACACAGAAGGCTGGGTCGTCTCCTCGGAGTCCTGCAGCTTCCAGTCCATTGGCGCCAAGTGAGACTTTTAACCGTGTCACTTTGAAACTGGCAGCACTTGGTACAGCAGGTGGATGCTTCCCGTGTCTCTGTCCACAGGTATTACCGTGAAATCCAGCCTGGGGAAATAGTGCAGATCTCCAAACACGGGGTGAAGAGCCTGAATATAATTCCTCGTCCTGAGGGAGATCCTCCCGCATTCTGTATATTCGAGTATGTCTACTTCGCCAGACCAGACTCCATATTTGAAGGCAAGTGCACGATTTTAAGGCCTTGTCCACACATACGTGTGTGTGTGTGTGTATGTATATGTGTGTGTATGTGTGTATGTATGTATGTGTGTATATAT
>JAOUQZ010000033.1:6473465-6486792 GCA_028564935.1 Neosilurus hyrtlii | reverse complement strand
ATCCCCTGATGAGTGGGCAACCACGAAACAGGCTTGTCGGGATGAAATTGTAGTACTGTTATTTTTTTCCCCACATAAAAAAGTGTCCAGTTCACGACCCAGGAGATTCAAATCCATTTTCAGGTGTTTATTTAGCCTTAAGAAAAAGAAAAGCATACAGTCAATCACACCGAAGAATTTGTTCCAAGAGAAAAATCTTGGATGATGAACCAGCTCTGCAATTTGTTTATGTAGTGCCCATTCCTCTCTGATTGGTCCTTGATGACCTCATAGCTCAACATATCTCAAGTCCCAACATATCTAAACATGTCCCGAGCTGACCTTGAAGGCTCTGCGTCTCCCTTGGCTTAGGATGGCCATTTTGTTTTTTTTCAAGGTCTGACATTTTGTTCTAATGTTCTGTGTTCAAGGACAGTCCAGTCCAGTAATACTCATACAGAGTGGAATGAGCACTACATAAAATAATTCAATAATCTTACACTTACTTGTGAATAAAGTTCTCATACAAGAGTCACATGAATCATCCAATAATTAAATGATGCAGTAAATCATACAATTGCTTTTCTATAGGTATAATCATTATCAATTTAAATATACATTTCATTAGAGATGATTCCAGTGATTTTCAATGATATTACAATTTCTGTATTCATATCATGTTGAGTCAACAGAATCATGTTGATGCTGTTAACAATCAATAATTAATTTGAGTACATGTTCGGGAAGTCCAGCAATTCGCATAAGATTTATGGAGGACCAAGTATATGACATTAAGACATTTCAGACCAGCAGGACATGGGCCTTCCTCAGGTCATGGGTTCAAAACCCACAGCACCCCCAGTGGCACCTCATACCCTGATTTCCTCCACTACAGAGTGTGTGTATGTCTGTGTATGTCTGTGCATGTCTGTGCATGTGTGTGCGTGTGTATGTGTATATGTATATGTGTATCACGACCTTCACAGATACTTATATAAGAATATAGTGCCATAATTAATCTCATTAGAGGGTTTTTAATGTGAAAGAAAATTCATGTTCTGTACCCAGCGTTTACTCATCTTTTCATTCACTGAGTCTGTGCTGGTGGTGTTGTAGGTCAGATGGTATATTCAGTCAGGCAGCGCTGTGGACGCCAGCTGGCCATTGAGTCCCCCACTGACGCAGATGTGGTCAGTACAGTACCTGAGTCTGCTACTCCAGCTGCTTTAGGATATGCAGAAATGGTAAGCATAACCATTGGTATCGGACCAATCAGATTGCACCTTTCCTGTGTAGTATATACTAATAATTATACTACGGCACTGTTGAATTCAGGACTGATTCATAATCTGAGACTGATAAACAAATTAAAACCATTGACGCTTGTTTGAAGTTTGTGTGAGAATGTGTGATGGAGGAACAGATGGACTGGCTCTGTTCTCTTTATGTATATTTGTGAGCTGTATGTTGCAATATAACTTTGATATCATGTATTGTCTCTCTAGTCTGGCATACCCTACGTAGAGGTCCTGTGTAAGAACCGCTACGTCGGCAGGACTTTTATTCAACCCAACACTCGGTTGCGTCAGCTTGGGGTGGCTAAGAAATTTGGGGCGCTGACAGACAACTTTGCTGGCAAACGAGTAGTTATCATTGATGATTCTATCGTAAGAGGCAACACCATCTCGCCAATCATTAAACTGCTCAGAGAGGCAGGTGCTACTGAGGTAGGATCTGTGTGACTCTAAAAATATGTATGTTTGATGTGTATATACAAAGTTTCACATTTAACAGGGAAAAAACTCTGTTTTTCTGACACACTTCTTAATTCCTTGCTTGAAATTCAATGAGTAGGTCCACATTCGTGTGGCATCTCCTCCCATTCGGTTCCCCTGCTACATGGGCATCAACATTCCTACCAAAGAAGAGCTTATTGCTAACAAACCAGAGTTCAAGGACATTGCTAACTATATCGGTAAGTCGAGAAATGTTAAATATTAAACATATCCTGTGTTGTATTGGTTTGTTTACAGGAATTCTTATATCAAAACGCATATTAACCCTTGTTAAAATTAAAATCATTTTATTTTGTGCTGCTTTTATAATTGTATACACAATCTAACAATTGTATAAATGCATTTTTTAATAAAAACAATGGAGTATGACCAGTGTAAAATTATATTGTAAACCAAAACTGAATTTGCCCAATTTGCAAATATAGTTAAAAAAAAGTATAGTTAATAAAAAAAAAAAATTCTATAAAGTACAATTTTTCACACCTGTTCTCTCACCTGCCAATTCCAAAATTTTTCATCTGCGGATGATGAAGGCTAATGTTTTTCCTCTGAGATGCATGAACCCACTCATCCACTGCTCAGACACCATAACGAAAACACAGAAGTGGTGGGCTCACTTCATTTAGATGATATTCAGTAGGATGTTTTCCCCGCATTCGGGCCCTCACAGGAAACCCAAAAATGCCGCTGCATAACCAATCAAAAATAAACAAAATTATTAATAATAAAGAAACAATAGACAATTTGAGGCTCATGGACCACTGCTCAGATGCGCACAGAATAAAAAATACAATCTAACTCAGGTAGGCAGACAAGCCTTCACCAAGCAAAACAACACCAAACATGAATAGGAAACAGATAATTAAGCTAACAAGACAGGTGATACAAATGAACAATTGTAAAAGGCAGTGAAAAGAAAACTCTCCTGGTTTTGCTCCAGACTGTACTCAGGGAAGCATGCATTACATTCCACTTTAATCAATGAGGATTTAACCTTTATTTTCCTGACAATAGTGCAAACACTTGTTTTATGCCACTCAACAGCCCATGCAATGCTTTTCGTTGCAATGTTTTTGCACACACACCCCGTGTTGGATTTCCGTATGGTTTCCTGATGTGTATATCCTTGTGTTATGTAGGAGCTACCAGTGTGCGTTACCTGTCTGTCGAGGGTCTGGTAACTGCAGTGCAGAGTGGGATCGAGTCGTATGAGAAGGAGCAGATCAGCTCTAGCAGCAAAGCCAGCACAAAACTGGGTCATTGTACAGCCTGCCTGACGGGTAAATACCCAGTCGAGCTGGAGTGGTGATGAAACACTCCGTAACAACAGCCAACATCGCACCTCATTAAAATTCAGCCTGTGACCGTTGTAAGCAGATTTGGGTTTATTGTTCTGGGAGGTATGAAAAGTAGTGGTGATAGCAACGTGTTTACTTCTTATTCTTAGTGTTAAAGGTTTCCCTTTTCCCATGGACATTTGAGTTCATTTACACTTTTGTATATTTTGATATATAATGCTATGTACTGTATACTTCAGTATCTTCACTGATATGCAAATGTAAGCACTTTTTCTACTCCTCAATTTTTCTCAAAGGAATGACCGATCCAACTCCTGAACAGCCTTACTTCAGTGATGTGTCCAAGTTTTTACTCTTATTTGTGAAATATTACACTTACCCTTTTGTATTTCTGTCTAATGTGATGGATCTGAATATGTGCCTTTGTTATAGCCACTCAGCATTATGATCGACAAATCCGGATGACGGTCCTCATTTTCCTGATGTTTTTCATACACATAAAAGACTTTGGCCTTAATAAATGGAGTGTGTAAAGAAAACTGTTTTTTATTTTACCCATACAGCACAACCTGCTGAAATCCAGTTAAAAAAAAAAAAAAGAATTTTCCAATAACTGATTTGGTCCAATGTAGAAAGTCAACATATTTATTAAAATGAGATTACAAACACAGAAAACACAAAGCAAATACCTGTAGACATTTTGGACTCTAGTATCAGGTAGATGGAATAGATTATGTCAAAAGGAATACATTTAAAAAGGTATTTGACTCCATCATGAAAGTTGCAATCAGGAGTGTCATTTAAAAGCAATATCCTGTAGTCAAACTAGACAGAAAGTGACAAAATATGACAACAGTGATCACATAATCTACATTTTTTTCAACCCCAACATTAAAGCCAGCTTTTGCATTCAGTTCAAAGAACATATTACGCTGGATTTATTAAAAAGAAACAACATACAAATGTCATTTTGCATTCTGGGTTAAAAGTTTCTGAGACAAAGTATCAGTACAGTAATGACTGTATGAGGAAAGGCTTGTCACTGAAGAGGTCTATACAGAAGTCGCCTCCTTGACAACCTGGAAATAAGTTTACATCCATCGAGGCAAGTTAAAAACAAACAAACAAATAAATAAATAATACTGCAATGTGTAGAACTTTACCTCGGGGACACTGAGGCACCATGTTGATCCCAGGTTCTCACAGGTGACCTGGCTGTAAATAAAAATAATTTTTATTTTGCAGCTGCATTAACACCAGTGCTATTGCATTGGCTTGGTACTTTCTTTTAAATGTGTTTATAGCCACACTTTGCACCACCAAAAAAACCCACTTATATAATTTGTTTTATAAACACCTGGACCAGTTTCCTCAGTGTTATTGCTCATAAACATCTGGCCAATAGGGACTGGTAGCATGTACTTTTTCCACTCTAAAGTGCATTATTTGCTAATAACTGCATGTCCTGAAGTGTTTTTTATACCATAGAACTTTGCACATGTGATGTCTTTTCATCATCAGGTGGTTTTAAACTTACATTTTCAAAGTTGCAATCTGCTCAAATCTGTTTGATAGTTTTATGTTAGCCATTTTGAAAAGGCCGCCATTTGTAGCCAGTTTTACTCTCGTGAGAATGCGAAATTATGTATACAGGACGTGGACTCATCAGTTATTATAAGGCAAGATAATGGCAAAAATAATAGTATACAGATAAATTAACACATCAGATATAAACTAGTGAGCTTCTGAATAAAATAAAACTAGGATTTAAATACTACATGAATAAATGGAAAATAACTCAGTGCATTTATATGTGAATGACTTTCTTGTTTACAGCCTCTTTCACAAGTCATGTGGCACTTTTCTCAGTACAGTGGCATCCCACTGTGTGTGCATTTATTATTCTGCAATAACAGTAGCACGTTTTGATGTCCAAAAACCATAAGCAATATGCAATCTTGTATTTAGTTTTGGTTTAATTTCCCTTTAGGGGAGGTTTGACGAAATTTGCTAAACACAAAAATAAAAAAAAGAGACTACACTTTTTCCACTTTGACTCACAAATGTTGTTCGTGTTGAATAGCTGTGTTTGACGACCCCAGAAGTGAATGTTTTCCCTGTTCATGCTGGTGGTAACCACAAGGCTTTCGCATTTTTCGGCACACTAGTGCATCACAGCAAGCTAGGCCTTCTGATTAGCTGGCCTTCCCCTCTTGCGCTCATACACAACAATAGCTCCACCCATCTGTCTCTGCCTTCCAGCACGGAGCTTTCGGGTGACCAATCAGACCCTAGTAATCACAGACAGCGGAAAGACCATAAATTGGAGGAGGAAGCCAAGCACGACGTCCAATGTGTGCACTCAGTCAGCATTTCAAGAGTAGGTGGGTAAACAACTTCATGAAAAACTTAAAACAGCCAATTCGACTAGTGTGCATGTCTTTGGACTGTGGGAGGAAACTGGAGCACCTGAAGGAAACACTGAGAACCTGCAAACTCCACACAAACGCTGAGCCTAAAACAGAAACCCATTTTAGAAAGCTATCATGCATATGAGCCGAGCAATGGCCCGGGCAAACTTAATATGTTCAAGGTCAATGTGCCAAGGTTCCAAATTAGCTACCCCTCGCACAGGCTTAGACCACAGAGAGTGCCTATGCAAAAGTTCAGGAAGCTGGCATGTGCATGAGCCAAACAATGTCCTGCCTGCACAACCGCAGAGCCAAAGACAATACCCCTCCACAGCTGAGGGGTAAAAATTGATTTCTGGAAAGATAAAGTCTTTGATAAAGATCGTTACTACAGTGTATCGCATATATGACCATGTATTTGAAAGAGCTCATTAATACAGTAAAAACTGTGCATCTGTAACTACTAGTGTAATGTTAAGTCAAACAGAGAACCAAACTTTCTATGGCTATCACTGAAGGCCAAAAAGCTCCTAAAAATGAAAGACCCTCGGGTGTCACAGCAGCAACTGGTAGCATGTACAGATCGTGGTCTTCAAGTAGTTATGAAATGCACAGGGTAAACAACCAAACATGACAATCCTGACCATTTTTAAAGATCATGTTTATTTGTTTAGTCATTTTGGCCACCTAAATAAAAAGGACTCAGTACATATAAAACCTATTCGGCTTATTCAGCACGAACATTAAATCAAACTTAAATCAAGGTCACTGTTAACTTTCAAAAGCAGCGTGAAAGAGTCCACACCAAACCAATAGAAACAGCCACTCTTCAGTTACTTACTTCCTGCATATGCTTCAGAGACGTCATAATTCTCACCTTCACCACGAAACCTCAATGACCCTCTCTGCAAGCATACAAGGGAAAAAAGTTATTCTAAAAGTCAATGGTAGATGAGGTATCATTTTTAGATCACATTACATGCTGTCTGTCCTACCAACGATGGAGAGTAATACTGAGCCAGCAGGTTCCGTCTGGAGTTTGGTCTTTTCCCACTGCTTTCAGATGTACGTTTCTGATGCTGTCTGATGGCTCCGAGGAATCCTGGGCTAGGACACTGCAAGAGAAGAGCCCTGTTCCAGGTGTATTTTTCCTCACTGGGCTCCGCCATTAAAGAATTCTCATGTCGGTTTCTTTGCTGCTGCTGAGGCTGCTGTTTTGGCCAGAACTGGGAATTCCGGTGAGGTGAACAGCTCTCACGGAAACGCTTGAACTGCAGTGACTCCACCACCTCAGGCTCACGATTCCTCTTCTTTAGTCGGTTCCGGACAGGTGTTAGAGAGAGTGCGGACATGCTCGTGGAAGACGCAGCAGGACTTTTGACCCCCAACTGCCCTTTGCATAGGTGACAGGAAGATGTAGGGTTAGTGCTGCGACAGATAAAATGATGATAAAGTCTCATGAACTCGACATCGATCTGCCTGCTGGGCTTCTGGGAGATGAAAGAGGATGGGGAATAATGGTTGGAGAAGGATGGCTGACGCTTCGGCTGTTGGGGGGGATGCTCCTGTTGGCGGGGAAGGGGATATCTGTGACCTATGTAAGGAGACTGGTACAGCTCGGAGGAATGAATCACAGGCAATGCTTGTCTGAGATACGTCAAGGAAGTTTGGTGGGCGGGTTCCAGACTAATAATTCTGGTCTTTAGAGGACTCCTCTGTCGAGAAGGTTGAGCACTGAGAGCTCTCTGTGGGGAGACGGCAGGAGAATTAACCTGGTATCTGTGCAGGTCTGAGTGATAGAAGGATGGTGAGGAATTAAGAGTGCTGCCTCCTTGGTTTGCCAGCAATGACATTCTGGCCATTTTCAATGGTGACCTGGTTGCGCCAAAGACAGAAGTTGGAACCCCATCAGATCTTGGCAAAGGAACAGGTTCAACAATGTAGGTTTGGTTGCGATCAGGTGACGGAGAACGAGGGGGGTGAGAAAAAGAAGATGGAGGCGTTGAAAAGTCCAGAACACGAACAGGGCGATGCTGTGACTCACGGTTTGAGAGGTGGCCAGTCAAACTGTTTTGCGCTCCTGTCCCTTTGGCCTCGCCATTTCTTCTTGGTGAATAAAAACACGCTGTGGACACAAGGGACGCATTACCAACACTCTTCGGTAGTGAAAAGTCCGGCTTGCTTTTGTGTGGGGAAGTTCCCTGAAACTTGTGTTTCCTTTTCTGGTGGTTAGCGACGTTATTATGGGGTGGTTTGAGAACAGTGGATGAGCTCGGTCTTGTCCTGTTCGGCGGATGATTATAGCTGTTGCTGAAACCTTGACTGCGGTGTTGTGCTTGGGAAAACTGCCAGCGTCTGCGATGATATCTGCGCAAGACGGCGTTAGCCACTTTGGTCGCATGCTGACGTTGGTATGCCTCGCCAATCTGGTTTAGCAAGCTAGGATAACAGTCCAAGAGGGTGCTACCTTTGCTGTTTTCTTGTAGCGTTTTCTCCAGAACCGGGTCATCTTCTTCAGGCTGAGATGGCTCGCTCCACATGTAGCTACGTGAGCTGCTTGCCGATTTTCCCGAGAGCTGGGATGTCTCAGAATGATACCCTGTGTTTCAGATTACATATTTAGTGTTGCCTAGGGTGTATTTAAACTTCTTTCATAAAATAAATATTAATATGTGAAAAACTACACAACTGTGTATAGGTAGAAACGGTGAGTTCTTACACTGGCTGCTGTTGGCATTTTCTATCTGGTCATTATCATCCACCGGTACATCCATCTGAAAAACAATTCAAGAATTATTAATTTGGTAAATCAATATTACAAATAATACTGTTATTAAATAAAGTATTTTATTTATTTGATTATTTACTATAGTTTAGGAAGAACACCCATCTAAATTCAGGTAAACCATGTTCACATATGGCTTCTCTACATGATACAGCTTTGACCTGCATATATGGATGGCACGACAAACTGTGTGCACATACAGTGATTTTTGGAAGTGTTCCTGCGCCCACACAGTGATTTCCATGACAGAATCATGCCTGTTTTTAATGCAGTGCCACCTAAAAGATCACAGGCATCCAATACTGGTTTTCCGTCATGGCTGTGCGCATAGCGATTTCTCCAGATTCTTAATCATTTGATGATTTCCCATACTGTAAATAATGGGACATTCAAAGTCTTTGCATTTCACGTTGAAGAACATTATTCTGAAATTACTCCACAGTGTGTAGGCAGGGATTTTTTTCTTCCCCAGATGCTCTTCTAAATTTTGCTTGCCAATCAACCAAATTAGTTGCAAAAATTTAAATACACAACTCAAAGGCCTAATGGGAGCTCCACTTTTAGGCAGGACCTAAATCAAAATATTATATACACACACTTTAACTTATATATATTACTAAAATAAATAACACGACCTGGCTTGAAGAGAGGGCTGAGATTGCTTCTTGCTCTGAGAGTGTGTGTTCTTTTTGAGAGTCATCCAAAGCTAGATGAAGAAAGAAAAAAAGTGCACAGTGAACATGATAATTAGTTGGAAACTTCTGAATGTATAAGTAAACATAAAAACACTAGTAAATTAAATATTCCTACCCTGCAGTGGCTGCTCTTTGAGTCGATTCTACAAGAACAATAAGCACATGCTTATAAGAGGACATCAATTTATGGGATTTTTTTTTTTTTTTGGTGCAACTGTTAATTTTTCCAAGGCACAAGAATGATAATATGATATGAGCCAGAAGGGTAAGAAAACTAGAAAACTGCTGCTAGTGAAGCATAAAAAAAGTGGGGCTGTGGTGTTGCAAAGGTTAAGGCTCTATCTTAGTAATCCAAAGGTCACAGGTTCAAGCCCCAGTACCACCAAGCTGCACTAAACCCCCAACTGGTCAGTAGTTGTAAGTTGTAAATGTTTGCAGGTGCAAATCCAAACGGGTGCTAATCCAAAGCCCCAGTACCACCAAGCTGCCACTGTTGGTCCCTTGAGAAAGGTAATTATCTCTCAATGGTATAAAAATGTTTTCCACACTTTGGATTACCAATTTAGTCTACCAAATGCTATAAATGTTATCTACTAGATATAAAGTCTGATATGTCGGTTATGAGACGGAAAACTTGCACACATTATTTGTTTATTATTTACAGCTTTCGCACTCACTTATAAACAACAAAAAGAAGACTTTTTTTTTTACACCACTCCTTGAGTTGACTTCTGAGTGTCCAACACAAAACTATTTTAAATTGCGTTATTATAAGGCAGACATTCAGTTGGGACCTAAATATCCACCGAAACCAGACACCCTGCCTAATGTTGGGTTATGCTGCTCACTGTTGTGTTCTTTTTACCCGTAAGTGCTCCAGCTCCTTTTCAGCCATGCTGCTCTCCAAAGGCACAGCACCTGCAGAAAAACACAGCCTGAGACATGTGCACTCAACGACCCAGACCGATACAGCAAACCCACAACATCCGGAAATGAAATAGTACAATATTAGCTTGTTGTTTAAATCTGTACAAAGCTCAATGCTTTTATCCCTGAACAGTCCACAGACAATATACAGCAGGCATGGAATGATAATTTTTTGTTAGACGAGATTGTCTCAGAAACTATCACTCATTCGCCCAACCGTTTAATCCTACTAGGGTTGCAGGGAGGCTGGAGCCTATCTCAACTCAAATCTGAGTGAAGACAGGGTACACCCTGAACAGCCAAACTAAACTATCACAGGGCAATACACACAACCATTCACACTCATCCCTATGGGCAATTAGGATTAGCCTAATGTGCATGTCTTCTGATTGTGGCAGGAAAATGGAGTAACTGGAGGAAACCTACACAAGCATGGAAAGAACATGCAAACTCCATACAGAAACTCCGTCGCAGAGCCCAGGACTCGAATCCAGGACCCTCTTGCTTCGAGGGAAACGTGCTAATCACAACACCACCGCATGTTTTCTCGTGATAACATTTTCTCAAGATCTTGAGATAATAATGCATTGTTTTCCCATGATGATATAATTACTATAAAATCTAGAGATAACAAAACAGTGCGGATTAGAAAAAAATCGACATCATGTCAGGGAAGCCGGTGTATAGTTCACTGTATCACAAGAAAACGTCCTTTATTTTCCCGAGAAAACAGGTTAAAAGTCAACAAGTTAAAACCTCCCATTCAGGGCTTCCGAATTTATTTATGTAAATAAGCACACATTAATTAAAAACGGCAATTAATCAGGATCAGGAAATGATCAGTTATTTGCATAAATTGTACGCTGAGGCAATGAATTGACTAGCCCTAGTAAACAGTATAGCCACAAATACGTGGACACCTGAGTATCACATTCCAACAGCTTTAGTAAATATTTAGATTTAGTCCCCTTTGCTGTACTTATAACTCCCACTATTCTGGCCATGCTCTCCATTAGATTTTGGAATGTGCCTGTTGGATTTGTGATCCTTCAGCCCCAAGAGCACTTGTGAGAGCAGGCACTGATGTTCGTTGTGGAGGTCCAGGGTGTGATCACCATTCAATTCAATTCTAATAGTGTTCACATCAGAGATGTGTTCAGGACTTTTGGCCAACCATATTTTCATGGAATTCACTATGGGTATAGCGTTGTCTGGTATTTCAACTCTAAATTTGGGGGCAGCTGGGGCATAATCGTGAGAGAAACAGCTCTGGGACCAAAAAGGTTATGAATATGTGGGTGTGATAAGGTGTACACATTCGTTTAACCATACACAATCATCATAATCTCCTTTATTTGTTTCTTTTCCCACGTCCATGTGTGGACTGTGCATTGATTATATTTGGCAGGATTTTTACAGCTAGATGCCCTTCCTGACACCATCCCTCAAGGACAAAATCCATTCACACATGGGGCAATTGTACATATAAATGTTCACAGCTTTGGACTGTGAGAGGAAACAAGAGGCGCCAGAGAGAAACCCCACATAATCACCAGGAGGACATGCAGACTGCACAAAGAAATTTGCAGATCATGTTGTTTAAACCCAGGACCACCTTTGCTTCCAGGTTAGCTGTACAGTACAACAGGTTTAAAAAACCTTTACATCTATATCATTTAGCATTTACAGAAGTGCTTTAAATTCACTATTAGTGAATATATTCTTATACCGGTTTGTTAAGACACAGACTAAGTATAATATCAGTCAAAAACTCAGTGGATAGTGGATAGTTGTGTGAAGGTTTGTGTGTGTGTGTAAAAAAACATAGTGCTAATCTAAGTACTGCCGAAAAAGGTAGGTTTTCAGCCGTCGTTTGAAGACACTCAGTGACTCAGCTGTCCGGACATCCAGAGGAAGTTCATTCCACCACCTTGGAGCCAGAACAGAGAAGAGTTTAGATGCATTTTTCTTTTGTCCCTTGGTAGACGGAGGGACCAGTCTAGCCGTGCTAGGGGATCTGAGAGAATGTGGTGCTGTGCGGGGTGTGATAAGTGCGAGGTAGGAGGGTGCAGGTCCATTTTTGGCTTTTTAGGCGAGCATTAGTGTTTTAAATCTAATGCGAGCAGCTACAGGAAGCCAGTGGAGAGATTGTAGCAGGAGAGTAGTATGGGAAAATTTGGGAAGGTTGAAAACAAGCCATGCAGCTGCGTTCTGGATCAGTTGAAGAGGTTGAATTGCGCTCAAAGTTAAACCTGCCAGGAGTGAGTTACAGTAGTCTAGTCTTGAGATGACAAGGGACTGAACAAGTATCTGAGTGGCCTCAGTGGAAAGAAATGGACAAATCCTTCAGATGTTAAAGAGGAGGAATTGACATGATAGAGAGAGATTGGTGATATGAGTAGAGAAGGACAGGTAATTGTCCATGGTTACTCCAAAGCTTCGTGCAGTGACCGAAGGAGAGATCACAGAGCTGTCCAAGGAGATTACAAGATCTTGATGTGGGGATGAGTCTGTTGGGATGAACAGCAGTTCAGTGTTGCTGGGATTAAGATGAGAGTTAACAATTATTGTGTTTCTAGTTTCTCCACATATAGGTGCAGTGGTCAGGTGCTCACATATTTTTAGCCGTATTATGTAGGGACGAGGGACCAACAATGATGTTTTTGCCATTTTTGCCATTGTTGTGTGCTAAAAAAAATTCAGGAAGTGATGTCTGCTCTGTTCAACAACAGTAATATGGCAAATTTAATGACTCCATCCTGCACAACATCATCAGAATTGCAAAAAAATTCTCTCTCCTGACTTGTTTGACCTTGGATGTTGTCTAACCTTGTAATACCAATTGAAGGATTCATGCCACTGTGCTTCATATTTTTTTAAAGCCCATTCTACACAGAAATATGGAAAATTATAAATCATGATTTTGAATGATTTTGATGATCATGATGAAGTTAAAAAGGAAGTGATTAATTTAAAACAAGGCTAGATAATTCATTTTAGAAACATTTTTGTTATATTTTTAAAATTCTCTTTACATCCTGAGTATCACTAAACCAAATGACAAGCCAACTGTAGCAGTCACAGAATATAAAAAGCCTGTTGGTTCGAATGAAACTCCAGAGAGCTAGGTAGCCCATCCAGCCTGTCTAGGTGAACCATATAATATCTATTATAGATATACTGCTAAATCTAGTGAGTTAGTTGACAGCTGTGAGAACTAGCAATACTCATATTCATTGTTAAGATGTTGTGCACTTTCTGGTATTACTGCAGTAGCAGAAGTCAAAGTTGAGTGTGAATGAATGTTAACTGCTATAGCAGAAACACAATAATCGTTAACTCTCAGTATTCACATATAGAATAGTAGTATATATATATATATATTCATTCATTCGTTAATTCATTTTCTGAACCGATTATTTCTAATTAGGGTCGC
>JAOUQZ010000033.1:6460632-6473365 GCA_028564935.1 Neosilurus hyrtlii | reverse complement strand
CAGAGAAGAGTTTAGATGCATTTCTCCCTTGACCCTTGGTAGAAGGAGGGACCAGTCTAGCAGTGCTAGAAGATCTGCAGTGCTGTGCAGGGTGTGATAAGTGCTTTGAGGCAGGAGGGTGCAGGTCCATTTTATAATAATGTTTTAAATTTAATGCGAGCAGCTACAGGAAGCCAGTGGAGAGATCGTTGCAGGGGAGTGGTGTGGCATGGGAAATGTTTTTTCTCTTACAACCCAGAACTTTTTGTTATAAGAGTTGGGTTAAACCGATTTCATTCAAACTATAACAACTCAACAATAACTTCTAAAATCTAGAAACATCCAAAGCATTACTGAAGACATTCTCTCACCTTTCCCAGAAGTGAAGGTCATTGTGATCAGACACACATCAGGTCCCTGATCATCTAAATTAGAATACTGGAAGAGATGGGGATTGTTATTGATTATAATGTGCTTAGTTTGTAGTAAATTAAATAAATCAGAGGAATTATGTGACTGGGTACAGCAGGAATACACATATTTAAAGTTGTTAAAATAATATTGCAGCTAGAGTGTGATTACTTAGCCTGGTTAAGGTAACATAAATAAATAAACAACCCCAGCAGAGCTAGCTAGCATTAGCATTAGTTAGCATTAGCCAGGAGAAGGAGACTCACTTTTTGAAAAATCTTCTCCATCGTGTTTCTGAACGTTTCGTCATTTCTCCTGAATTCTTCTGAAATGATGCTGGGTGTCACCTCAGACTGGCCGGGAAAATGCTCCATGTTAAAGGACAGGACGAATAAAATCATATAAAATAAAGAGATGTGATATTTCACCCGCCTCCGTCGCTGACTTCACCATACATTTTTCAAATTTCCCCCATCTGAAATGCTTCATTCGGATTGGCGGTTTGGCGCATACGTCATTTCTGCGCGACGCGGTGCTTCCTCAGTCCTGAGTAGATCTGCCACATGAGCGGGTTTTCATGTGTGTTTTGGTTAAGAACCGCTGCTTTGTTTATGATCTTTATAGCGACTCGTGAACAGCATGACGATGAGGTGTCTGCACACGCTGGTGAACGAGGCTGCTGTTCATCACGGCGTTAAAACCGCTGCCATCTTTGACGCTGGCGAGTCGCCTGCTACCCACCTGACCTATAACGAGCTCCTAGCTTTAGGAAACGAGCTGTGCAGGAGTCTGCGGGGAGCTGTGGGAGAGCATGGACAGGTCATCGGTCTGTTCTGTGATGCGAACATCCTCCTTCCTGTCTGGATCTTTGGGTATGTGCAGTAAGTTTGCCTGATGCACTGGATCAGAGGTTCCCACCCTGGTCCTGTAGGACCCCATCTCCTCCCCTGTCCTGCACCTTTTAGCTTCCAGAGTTTAGTAGAGCTGGGGGACACTACAATGTACAGGGTGTCCCCCAGAACCAAAGCCGGGAACCTCTGCACGGGATGAACACTAAGTATTTGTACGTCTGATTATTTTACTCAGATGTGGTTACTCCCCAAAAGTGCTGCTGCAAAGTTGAAAAACAAAATTGGTGTCTTCTTTCTCCTCTATTTCACTGGAACAAAGAGGCTCTATGGGGATACACAATGCCAAGTTTAAACACAGAGCTTGAGTGCACTACACAGAAGCTTGACTTCATCCCCACTAAACATTTCCAGTGGGCTCCCGAGTGGCGCATCTGCAAGGTGCGCAACCTGGAGATCCCAGCTTCAAATCCAGGATAATTCAGCAGCCGTTTCAACCAGGAGTTCATAGGAGCTATTTAGCTGAGCTGTCATAGTAGGGTGGGGCCGGTGGCATAGTGGTTAGGGTGCCAAGCTCACGATCAATAGATCATGGGTTCGAATCCCTGTTGGACCCACACGGTGGTAAGACCCTTGGGCAAGGTTAACCACAAGTGTGCCTCTGTCCACACAGTATAAACAGGTACCAGTAAAAATACCTGCGATGGACGGCGTCCCAAATTCAACTAGGAGCTTCACGCTACAGAAACCGGGGGAGAAGCACCGGCCTGATGAGCCACTAGGCTAAAAACACAACAGACCTTTACCTGTCATAGTAGGGAAAGTAAGCTTGTCACCACAGCCAACCAGTGTCTGTAAGGTCATTCGAGCTCCTCCAAGAGTGTTAGGCCACCCAAGTATGCATGTGCAGCAGTTTGTAAAGATGTCGGTGGCAGCATCGTGTGTCACGGAATGGGCGTGTGAATGCTTCCACCCCTCCCTGGTTGGTAGTGGCTGTATGCAATAGGGAGGCTTTGGAAATTGGATATGACTTTGCACCTAGATGTTGACTGCACCCTAGGCATGTTTGCCCAGCATCACTAGTGCTCGTGTCTGAGAAAGGCTTTCCAGTGAAGGTTATTAGTACAGAAAAGAGGGAATCTGGAGTCAGATGTTCAAAATGCACATAGGAATATGATCGTCGGGTGTCCACAAACTTTTGACTGTGTACGCTGTGCCGCATTTATAAAGCGAGCCATAAGATATAAGAGCCATTTTGCCTTCCACCGAGTCACAGTCCCCCCTTTACTTGTCAGTGTCCTGCAGGTGCCTGCTGCCTATGTTCCTCTGGACCCAGTCTCACCACCTCTGCTTACCATGAGAATGATGGACAGATGTCATCTGAAGTTCTGTTTGATACAGAGCACATTGCTGGAGGTATTAAGTCTCTTTAGACTGATTATTTTATTGTTCAGCTGTTTCTCTTACCGGATAACTAACTAGATCTCGGACCACTTGTTCACGTCACAACCTCTTTACTCTAGCGTTATATTGGAGCATTGATTCATGGACCGTGTCATTATATATATTTATTATGCTTTAATGCTGTTCTTTGGATGAGATGCAGGGAAAAAAGTTTGCTTAGCTTATAGTGCAAACAAAATACATGCATACAGGATATCTATGGTTTCAAAACAGCAACAACCACCCTGAAATCAGATTTTACTTTCATTGTGTACTTTTATAGTTTTTTTTTTCTTTCATATAGCAATTCCAGAGTGCCTTTTCTGGTCTCCGGTCAGTAGAAGTGTTTGCGTCCTGGTCAGCGCTCAAGCTTACTTTGGTAAAGCTTCACAAAAATCCACCAGGGTCGCCTGAAGCAAGCAGCAAATGGATGATGGAAGATAATCGGACATTAAAAACAGGGCAGGAGGAAAGGGAGCATCCCAGTGCAGATGTTCCTGGAGAGGAACACCATGCAGAAGAGTTAGCATATGTTCTGCACACATCTGGAACAACAGGACTTCCTAAAATAGTTAAAGTTCCACACACGTGTATTGTGCCTAATATAGTACATCTCAGGTGAGTTTACTCTTTTGATTTAACAACTAATAGAAGCAGCTGTGAGCTTTAACATTACTTTACTATAGAAAAAGAATATATATTGCTCCCGAGTGGTGCATTGACAAGGTGCGGACTATCCACCTGGGGACCACAGGTTTGAATCCAGGTTGATGCTGCAGCCATCATGGCCATGGAAGCTAATTAGCTGAGCTCTCACATGAGGGAGGGTTTGAATATGCTTGCCTTCCCGTCACTTGCAGTGATCACCAGCCAATCATGGGCATCTTTAAGCTCATTCATATAAACTGGTAGCATCACGTGTCACAGTGGGGCCATGTGCTTGCTTACACCCATCCCTGGTTGGTGATTGTTTTGTGTAATGGAAAGGCAATACTTGTTGGGTGGGAATTGGACACGACTAAATTGGGGGGTTGTTGTTTAATCTAAATATTTTCACCAGTAATATGATGTAATGGTTATACCGGCAAAGTTTCAGTGATAAATATAATCTGCTTTAATCATTTCTTTTGTTAGTTTTGTGTCAGTCTGCCTTGATCAAGAGCTGCTTAAGTTATGATCTCTTCAGCTCTTTATTTCAGATCACCCCAGAGGATGTTGTGTTTCTCGCATCACCTTTAACATTTGACCCATCAGTGGTGGAGATGTTTTTGGCACTGTCTTCTGGAGCATGTCTTCTGATGGTTCCCTCCACTGTGAAAAGGATGCCTGGCAGACTAGCTAATGTGTTGTTCAGGCGAAACACCACCACCATTTTACAGGTAAATCTCTACAAGGATTGTTTCAAGGAGTTACTGATGCCTGAACAAAGCCTTCAAAAATCAGCTGATATTTCCACGGATCAAGACCTCATGAAAGCACTTTTGCTTTTTTTCGATACTCATGGTAAAATCCTGCTGATATGAAGCAAGTCACAGTAAAACGTTTTCACAGAAAAATGTGCTTACACCAAAAATCTAATTAATTTTCTAAAATATAAACATGGGCAGCACGGTAGTGTTAGCACATCCGCCTCTCAGCAAGAAGGTCTTGGCTTCGGGTTTGGGGCTCGGTGATGGTGTGTAGGTGTGGAGTTTGCATGGTCTGGTGAGCAATCACGTTATACGGTTTCCTCCGGGCAATCTGTTTTCTTTCCACAGTCCAAATACATTCACTGTGGGCTAACTGGCTGTTTCAAATTGCCCATAGGTGAGAGTGTGAATTGTTGTGACCCTAATAGAATTCGGCGGTGGAGAATTAGCAAATGAATGAAAGAAAATGCAAACGTAAAAAAAAATCAGCACTTGCGTCTGTTTATATTACAAAACCCTTTTCGAAATCCAGTTTGACATTTATTACAGGATCCGACATGTTTTCTCTGATAGCTGAACGGTTTTTGCTGCTGATATTTTTTATGATGTCCACACCCACTGGATATGAATAGTCACATGTTCTGATTGGCTCCTCCTCCTCTACTAGGATATCAGCACATGTTTGAGTAATTGTTATCATTATTGTTATTGGAGTTTTTAATAAAATAATCCAATTTAATGAGTTGCCTGCAAAGTGGAAATGATCTTGTGTAATTTTAAATTTGAGTAAAATAACAAAATGCTGCATTTCCCACAATCCTCATAATAATCAATGGAATATTACGTTCCACTCAATTTTAAGGCTGATAGCGTGACACTCCTCACCTGCTGTCAAATTGTGTAAAAAAATAGATTTTTGTTGTTATTATTATTATTAATTTATTTATATTATTTATAATTATATGTATTATTAATAGGCTGAGCATGTAATAATTTATTAAAATACATGTTTTTTTATTGTGTTTTATTCCAGACAGCAATAATAGATAGAGAGAGAGAGAGAGAGAGAGATATTCAGACAAAAAAAACAAAGGAATAAATGAATAAACACTTTGAGAATAAAAAAGATAAAAATGTTTTACCTGTGGTAGTCACAGGACTGTAAAATACCCGTCTTATTATTTCAAGAAATCATTGGATGGTCTGCCTGCACATTCAATCACTAGGCTTGGCAGACATTTTGTAAACAGATTGTTTTAAACTAGAGTTGGAGGGAGTGGGTTTTTTGTGTGTGTTTGGTGGTTTCAAAATCTATTTTACTCTTGTTTCTTCAAATATTAGTTACCCTTGCTTAATTACAAAAAAAAAAAACAATCTATAATAGCAAACCACAGCTTTAGAAGTATTAGCGGGCTCCCACAGGAAACCCAATAAAGCTTCCGCATCACCGATAAAAAGCAGATTTATTAATATTAACAGAACCGACACCCGAAAATAAAGGCTCATACATCACTGCTCAGCTTGGCACAGAATAAAAAACAAACACATACAATCTTACTCGGGTAGGCAGACAAACACACCAGATATTAATGGGAACACGGAGCATGAACTTGTTAAACGGATAATTAAACTAACAAGACAGGTGATACAAATGAAGGCGGAAGTCAGCGAGTTAGAGGCGGTGAAAGGAAAACTCAGCGGTAACCTTTCCTGTTTTTACTTCAGACTATAGTCAGGGAACACAATGGAGGTTTATTTAGTTAGTTCTTCCAGGGCCTAAGTTGATTCAGATCTTAAAGAAGCCGTGCTACTCTTATAACACCAGCCTCGGATACCTAAAAGTAGAGATAACTATTAGGAACGCCGCCTTCAGGCAGTGCCTAAATCTATTTCAAGCAACAAAGTATTCACTTATTTTTAAACATGGTTTGATTTACTATATTGAATTCTCATTTTGTTGTGTTTGTTCTTCAGGCCACCCCGACTCTACTCAGGCGCTTTGGAGGCCGTGTTCTGCAGGAGGAGATACTTAGTGCAGGCTCCTCGTTGAGGGTGTTGGCTTTGGGAGGAGAGGTTTTTCCATCGCTATTTCTCCTGAAGAGCTGGAGGCAAGCAGGTAACCAGACGCACATTTATAATCTCTACGGCACCACGGAAGTTTCTTGCTGGGCTTGTTGCTATAAACTGCCAGACAGTCTCCTCTCCGCAGACCACACGTGAGTGATGCTTGACCTTTTGACATTTACTACGCAAGTGTTCTTATTTTAAATTGTTGCTGTACATTTCTGTTTAGTTTGTGGATGTTTGCAAATTTCCCTGAGCTTGTAAAGTCATGTTTTCCAGTGTAGCACTGTGTGGTGAAGCGCATTGTGGGTGATTTAGTGTGTTATGTTTGAAAGGGACTGTGGGTCTGTGCCTCTGGGGGAAGCGCTGATGGACACGGTGGTGGAAGTGAGAGATGAGAATGGATGTCTGGTCACTGAAGGAGAGGGACAGATCTTCATAGGTAATAATAAGAATATAAATAAGCTGAAGTACGGAAGTGTATATATAAATATTTTTTCTTTGTTTTCTTGATATAACTGGATGATTATATTGTTTTCTTAAGATCTTGAGTTGTTTATGTCGTTTTCTCATGGTAACGAGTTAATTTAAGTCTTGACAGCCACTTATTTATAGCAAGACACAAATTTACTTGAGCCTGTGTCAGGACTTTACTGAAGGGTACCTATGGTGAATTTGTATTACTAGCTCTTTAAAACGATCACGTATGACCAGCGGTTCCATCAGGCAACGTCAGTCCTTGCTTCTTATCAAGTACGTGCGAGTGCTGCTACACTACTGTTACTACTAAGCATGCGACATGTTGCCTTCTTCATTGGCTGTTCCAGCCCTGGTTGTGATGCAAATTGTTGTTTTGTCCTATTGGCTGGGCTGCATGCAGCAGACACCACACGTTATCGGTCAGTGCTGAGGCTGTGTTGCTGAAAATGGCGGAGTGCAAAGCATACGAGATGTGGCCTGACAAACTATACACCTAGATTTCATTAATTATATCATTGTCACGGTGAAAACAAAGTTTTGTTTTTTTGAGTTCTTGAGAAAATTATCCCATTATTATGAGATAACAGCATTTGTTATTTTGAGATAATGATATAATTAACCCGTTATCTCAAGAAAACAGGGGAAAGATGTATGAATGCATGTCTGCTGAGGCCTTCTGTGCTAAAGCATAGCGTTTAGACTACCGACCAGGACCTGGTGGAAAAGCCAATCCACTGAAGGGAAATTCGATGCAGATTTAGTTCTATTGTTTTTGCTTAGTGCCTATTTTATCTGGGAGAACTGTTAAATTGTGAATCTTGGATTTGTGAGTCAAAAAAAATAAAAAAAAAGCAAAAGGTTCTGTGAAATTTAAGTAACGGAAGTAAAAAGACTTAAACAATATATTTTTTAAGTATCTTAATAGTATGCATACGTTTATGTTTAAGATCATATAGTTTAAAGGAGTTGTGTCATGGTTTTTACCAAAATTCATTTTGCAAAAAATCATCTAAATATGCCCAAAATGCGGCACGGTGGCGTAGTGGTTAGCACGTCCGCCTCACAGCAAGAAGGTCTTGGGTTTGATTCCCAGCTCGGGCGTTTATCTTCATTTCTTTTGAAGTATAATTAAGATAAAATTGTTTGTTTTTCCTGCCTGCTCAGATTTTCTTGTTAGCAGTAGCTCAAAGCTAAAAAAAGCTTCAATGGTGAACAAGAGCTGTTGGTGACTTATACATGTTTCAGTATAGAGTGAAGAAATCAAGTCGTATCTACACTCTGTTGCAGGGGGTCAGGAAAGAGTATGCTTGCTAGATGATGAGACAATGGCTGCTGCCATGGGAGTGATGCGTGCTACTGGGGACTGGGTAAAGGTGCAGAACTCACACCTCTATTACTTGGGTAGGAAAGACCGGCTGGTCAAACGGCATGGTCAGGTCCTACACCTGGATGCCTTACAACAGGTGGGTGCCTTTTTCTGGATGCCGCTTTCCTGGCGTGATGATAGAGCATGCTATGATATAGAGAACATGTCCATGTAAAATGAGCTTCATTTTCTAGTTGTGTTTTGTCTTGTTTGTTTTATCTGGTCACACCAGTCTATGGAAAGCTTGCCTCAGGTAGAAGCTGGTGTGGTGGGTCTGCACAAGAGCAGCAGACTGGTGGCTTTTGTGGTGCCCACATTGGAGACAAGAACTGTGTTCTTAGAACACAGCGGCAGCCAGGAACAGCATGTACGCAGCTCCAACAAGGACTCTCGAAACTCTTTTGGTTTCGCCAGAGCTCTAGAGATGGAAGTGCTTCGAGGGCTGTCTCAAATTGTACCCAGTCACAGCGTTCCAGATACTGTAATATTGGTCCCTGCCTTGCCGCTCACTAATCATGGTACAGTGGGGTTTTTTATGTGCATCACAGCTTAGTAGGCCTAAAGCATGCATTATAGAGAAACACCTCACCTCACCGGTTGTGGCTTTGTTGTCATGTTGCTGTGATAAACAATCATTCATAACGCTATTAACTCTCTCAAACCTGTCTTGAAATGTGAATTTAATAGGTAAAGTGGCCATGGAGAAGCTGATGAGCATGTACGAGAGACAGAGAGAGTTTAGCGGTGAACATAATAAAATGGATGACATGGAGACTATGAGAGAAACACTACAGACACTATGGAAGGTATGAGGATTATTACTTATTTCCTAGATGACCACCTAAATAATCTTGAATATAAAGTTCAATTACATACAAAACCAAACAAGAGGGGCTCTCATAGAGTGCAAGGTACCTCCGCCGGGCACAAATTGATTATTATCACTAGGCATGGTTATAATGAAATGTCTCCCCTAGTGGATGCCAGATGAACATTTTACTCCAGAGTTTTGCAGATTTCTGGATTTTCTTTCTTTTTTTTTTTTTTAACATGATCCCAGGTACAGATCTTCTCCAAATTTGAAGGGGTTCTTACCAGACCCTGGCCCCACCCCTCCCCTATGTTTAATGAAATTCCGATCTGTAGTTTTTGCATAATCCTGCTAAAATAAAATAAAAACTTCTTTAATAAATGCTTGAATGTGTGAGGCAGGGTTTACTCAGCGATACTCCATCAGCATGCAGACCAAAACTGGGCCACCCACCTCTGATTAAAGCCCATTGACGTTCTTTTTATATGCATTTCATGATGCAGAGAAGCACCAGACACTCAGCTGAACATCAGCATTGACCTTGCAAGGTTTAGGATGATTTTCACCAGTATTTGGTGTTTTGAGTTATTTTCAACCCATAAAATTAGTTAGTTTAATAAACATGGTAATTTTGTCAATTGTAATCTTATCCTTGATGTGTTTCATCACAGTACAGACATATCATTTCAGTATACAGCTCCAAAAACTGTGTGCAGACAACATGCCGTTGGAAATAATGTTGCATTTGTATTCTTTACCGTGACAACTTTCGCATTGAAACAGTCTCAGTGTATTAGTGTGATTATTGCAGATGTCTTCATGGTACTGTATGGCTTGGCTGCTTGGCTGACATATCGGGTCTCACACACACATATTCTCAGTCCCCTGTTGAGAAACTGCACAAAATATGAATCAGTTATCAGAAATAAATGAGTTATCACTTTTTCACCTTGTCCACTAAATTGCTCCCAATAAACCATACCGCGACATACTACATACCCCAGCTGACAAACTCCCGGTCAGCAGCCGTTAACCGCTTCCTAGCTATTTGAAAGATTTGTGTAGTGTACATGACCTAAATGATGTGCTTGATTAAACAGTCTCCGAGGCATGCTTTTCACAGAAGCACTGCTTCTGGATGTACAAGACTGATGTGAAGAAATGCCCTGGTACTGAGTCATCTGATGGTTTACTGAGGAAGGGATGTTGATAAGGTGAAACAGACGCTTGGGCCAATTTGGAGTAATTCATGGAGTCACCAGTTCACAAGAACATTCACAAGAAAATACACACCATTGTTGTGTGTCAGGACCAAGACATTAACTGTAGTGTTTTCTCTCGAGAAACTGGATAGATAAGCATTTTCCTGTGATTGTTTGAACGTTGGGCGGCACGGTGGCGTAGTGCTTAGCACGTCCACCTCACAGCAAGAAGGTCCTCGGTTTAAGGGCTCGGCGAGGGCATTTCTGTGTGGAGTTTGCATGTTCTCCTCATGTGGGATTTCTCTGTGTACTCCAGTTTCCTTCCACAGTCCAAAGATATGCACGTCAGGGTAATTGGCTCTTCCAAATTGCCCCTAGGTGTGAGTGTAAATGGCTGTGTGTTTTGGCCTTGTGGAGTTGGCTGAGATAGGGTCCAGCGTTTACGCAACACTAGAAGGGTTACGTGGTTTGGTGGATGAATGGATGGATGTTTGAATGTTCTCCATGTCAACTCTTGCTAGCTGTATGAATGTGTCATTGTGCAAGTGAACCAGTGGTAATTCTGCAGGGGGGCACAGGAGTGATGGGAAGGCCCTAATTTTATAAACATGATAATTTTGTAACTAGTAATATTATCCCTGATGTGTTTCACCACAGTACAGAAAAGACTTCCTTTTTTCCCTGTGAGCACTTGGCATATCACCTCAAGAATGGGGAAATGATTTTGTAGTCTGCCACTCCAACATGGCAGGCCTTACTCCAGATCTTGAGGGATCGTCCCCTCTTATTACACTAATGTTAAACCATACTGTTTACAATACGCTTTCTCATCTAGTGTGTTTTTGGTGACCCGGACCAAAATCCAAAGATACTGACTGTTGTGTGTTTAATACATAAGAATCTTGAGCAATATGGCAAAGGTATAAAAAGCTTTGATTTCAAAATGTCCCTAATTGTGTGTGTGTGTGTGTGTGTGTGTGTGTGGGTGGGTGGGTGTTGTAGGAGTGTCTAGGTCTTTGTGATGATTGTGTTGTCGCAGATGATGAACACTTCATGTTAAGTGGTGGGGACTCTCTACAAGCCCTACGACTCTTGGATCACATCACTGTTACTATGGAAACCACTTCTGCGGGTCTGCTAGAGGTCATTCTGGATGGCTCTTTTTCAGATGTCCTGAAACACATCACATCAACCCAACAAAATGTTATCAAGACATCATGTAAGAGACAAATGGAAGATTCCACGTCTGTTATTCCATCTAAGAAGTACCACGTAGAGGTTGACTTAAACTTGAGCCCTGGGGAGATTTTGCCACCAGTGGTGTCCCCAGAGAGAAGCAATACGAGATTTGTGGCTGTTCGTAGAGCCGGAGATGTTGTATTTTGGAATTACTTTTCAAACGAAGAACGAAGAGTTGCTACAAATTCGGAAGGAGTCAGCGATAACACTGACAAGGTACAAGAGAATTACCCAAGTGCACAACTCAGCCCGTTATCAATAAGCAAACAGAATCTGACAACCACAGACATTTCTGTAAGACCTGGAGACATTCACGATTCCACAGACATTCCATTAGGAAAGGAACCAAGTCAGCACTGGAACTCAGGAAGTGTACACACAGACATTATAAAAGAGAGCCAACCCATAGGTCTGCAGGTCGGTTGGAGTTCTGATACGGGCAGATGTGTGGACGCTTCTCCAGTGTTGATGATTGGTCCTAAGAGAGCCATTGTGCTTATTGGTTCTCACTCGCACAGACTGCAGGCTCTGGACTTGACCAGCGGTGAGGTGGTGTGGGAACGTGTGCTCGGGGATCGACTGGAGTCTTCTGCTGCTGTTTCTAAATGTGGAACCCTGGTGGTGTTAGGTTGGTTGTTAAAAATTACTAGTGCAAAATGTAAAGGGTTTTGTGTCACTTATGATTAATATTTAAAAAAGACGACTTTTATGCTGTTTTTGTTGGTTTAACCCTATTGGCCCAAAATTAATCATGTGTTACTTTGTTTACTTTAATTAATTAATCACAGAAGAAGAAGAAAAAACCACATTAAAAATGAACTGTGTTTAATCCATTTTTTCCTCCTGAATCCGAGGTAATATTTATGGATAGAATTTCTAGGCGCAGCCAAGGCATTAAGGGCTTCTGGTTTGGTGGCAATAAGATCTTGTATCTGTTTTTGGGGGGATGACGTTGTCCATTCGGCTTCATCAAACTCTCACTGGAGTGTGAAGCGGCCAGGATGAGAATCAGCACCTCCATGTCCGTGACCCTGGTTCTCAGCCGGAAAAGGGTGGAATGCATCCTGCGGGTCTGGAATGAGGTCTTGCCCCAAGTGGAGGAGTTAAAGTATCTCGAGGGTCTTGTTCACGAGTGAGGGAAGGATGGAGTGGGTGATCGACAGGCGGATCGGTGCAGCCTCTGCTGTAATGCGGAGCTTGTACCGGTCTGTCGTGGTGAAGAAGGAGCTGAGCCGGAAGGCAAAGCCCTCAATTTACCAGTCGATCTACACTCCAACCCTCACTTATGATCACAAGCTTTGGGTAGTGACCGAAAGAACAAGATCGCAAACACAAGTGGCTGAAATGAGCTTTCTTTGCAGGGTGGCA
This sequence comes from Neosilurus hyrtlii, assembly GCA_028564935.1. NCBI lineage: Eukaryota > Metazoa > Chordata > Actinopteri > Siluriformes > Plotosidae > Neosilurus > Neosilurus hyrtlii. The sequence continues at coordinate 6,460,745 of JAOUQZ010000033.1, read as the reverse complement.
GGTCTCTCCCTTAAAGATAGGGTGAGAAGTTCTGTTATCTGGGAGGAACTCGGAGTAGAACCGCTGCTCCTTCGCGTTGAGAGGAGCCAGTTGAGGTGGCTCGGGCATCTGAT
>JAOUQZ010000033.1:6431885-6445369 GCA_028564935.1 Neosilurus hyrtlii | reverse complement strand
GTACTGTTATTTTTTCCCCACATACTATATATATATATATATATATATATATATATATACACATACATAGAGAGAGAGAGAGAGAGAGAGAGAGAGAGAGAGAGAAAGATAAAATGATTTTTCAAATGATGCAATTTTTTATGATTTTTTTCATTTATATTAAATTATTTTTATTTAGTTAATTTAGTTGTAGCTAAATTCCCACCTGTCAAGTATGGCATTCCTATCATGCAATCACCACCAATCAGGGAGGACATAAGCAAGCGATGCCCCGTTCGTGACACGTCATGCCACCTATATCTTTACGAATTGCCTGTGTCTGTGCACTGGGGGCGGCTTAACACACCCTGAGGGCAAGCACTATCCACCCACCATTGGCTGGTGGTCACCATGGCAGGGGGTGAGCTTGGTGAATTAGCCCTCATGGACTCCTGAATTCTATCCTGCAATCTATAGGTCGATAGTCATGCACCTTGTTGATGTGCCATTCAGGAGCACGTTTATATTAGATTTTTGGATGTTGTTATTAAACTTCTGCATATAGAATCTCACCCTGAATCCAAGCCCACAGTATTACTATAAGATGTCCACCACTGTCCTAGTTTTCAGTCAGACTTTTTTTTCCTTACCTGTGTGAATCTGCGGTGCTTGCGTGACACTCGCTGGTTTTTTGGTTTGACAGACAGTTTATGTTTGGCAGCAGTGTTGTCCAAGCGCGGAGCGGACTGAGGAATAGCGTCTAAGTTAATTGATTCGATCGTACCAAGAGGAGGAGGCCGCTTTGTGCGAGGGGACTTCACAGGGTGCCTATATTGAACTACGTCATGGGTAGCAGATGGAACCTAATTATGAAAGAGAAAACAGTCATAGCAAAAAGTGAACAGTGAAGTCATTTAAAAAAAAAAATCATCTACATCTGTCTAAAAATGTGCCTTTTTTGTTGTTCAAGACTTTTTTTTTTTTACAGTCTTTTTTTTCTTACTTTTTCCCTGCCTTCGCTGTTCTGTGGCTCTGGCTCCACCTGTGCCAGGACTCGAAGTGGACTTCTTGGTTCTTCATCCTCGTCTGAGCTACCTTCACCTCCTTCACTTTTTCTTAGTGAGGGAGGTTTCTGACCAAATTTTATATTATGAGCTATCTGCTTCTGTAGATTTAAACACAGGATAGAGAGCACAGTTATATTATTTTGGTAAGTGATGGATACAGTACACTGTAGCACAGAGAGATAGCATTGCTGCACGGAGACTCCAGGGTCTTAGGTTTAATCTGAGGTTATTGTCTGTACCTATTCTGCCTATGTTTGCGTGGGTTTCATCCTGGCATCACACCTCTCAAAAACATGCAGATGGGGAGATGCCCCAGATGTGACTGACTGTGTGAATGGTTCTCTGAAATAATATTGCATAGCACCCGGAGTGAATCCTCCAGCTTTGTGCTGTGTTTACTGAGTTAAGCTCCAGATCCAGGATAAAGCAGTAACTGTGTGAGTGAGACAGCATGGCTGTGAAACCGATATTACTGCTGTTAAAGGCCCTTTTACAAACAGCCTGCTATTTATTTATTTGATGACCCTAAAAGCATATGAAATTAATATGTCCATCGTAACACAGCTGTAGGATGAGGTAGGGCATTCTGTAACAGAGTTCAGAAATGGACCCGACTTTGAGAATTACCTTATGTGATGGGGAAATCACACAACAGGTGAGTTTTATATGACACAATTCTCCTAGAGTTTTGCCCGATTTTCTGTTGTGGACCTGCCATATACTTGTTATGCGCCATATGGGCGATTCCACAATTATGGGCAAAATGTTGGGACAATGAGGTCTTAATCATAAACAACACCCTAATTTCATCTTAGGTTTTCATTAACTGATCTTTGACTTAAGTCAATGAAGTTGTGGAGGTGGTTATCGTATATCTTTTTCACTTACAATGGGGACAGAAAGTTATTGCTGTTTCCTGCTACGTCAGGTTTAAGGTACACTTCAGCCTCAATTTCCTGTACCCCTATTTCCCAGACTTCGGATTTCCTGTACAAATTCTCGTACAAGTCCGGGAATCGATGATGGAAGTCTGGGACAGTCATGAATTTCCAAATACCTTCCTGTCCAGCCCGTTCCCGTCCAAGTGGATGGACGAAAATGAAGCAGCATAGGAGCATGAAATAATGTCCGACGAACATATAGTGGCATCGGTGACTGGAGAGCTAAGTGAAAATGAGGACAGTGATGATGAGCCGGAACCCACATTTAAAAGCAATGTGATAAAAGAATGTGCTGATTCGCTCCTTAGGTTTGTGGAAACACAATATTGTGTATTGAGTGTTGGATAAGTGTGTAAAAGTCCGGGACTGCTGCTGAATAATGATGATTGCCGGAAATATCCGGGAAAGGGTAGGGACCCCGGACATTAGCAACTGACGGACTTTTGATGTTCCCGGACAGCCTTAATAATCCGGGAAATCAAGGGTGAAGTGTACGTAACAACTTCGATGGACAAGGTGGCATATGTGAGTAAACATTTTAAACTTGAATAACCTAGAAAAGAAAAGGAATGCATCTCAAGGTACATATCACATTCCCAAAAGTTAATAATGCATTAGGGGAAAGTAAAAAAATAAACTTGAACACAATCAAGGTTTATTCATGTCCCACCATGACAGCCATAATTTCTGGGGATGAAATTTGGGAAAAGTCTCACTGTTGTGGAGTGGTTTCTCTTGTGGAGAAAGTTTAGTGGGGTAAAATTATCTTCATTATTTTTCATAAATGTGTTCTACAATATGTTAGGACAATATGCATTTTTTAATAAAGTTTAAATCTTTATTGTACATTGCACCCATTTAAGACAGACATTTTAGAATTGCCTATATATGACAGGGGCTTAATGAGCACCTAAACAATCAGATTTGAGAATAAAGAAAATCATAGCTATTGACGCTATATATATATATATATATATAATATAATCTTTTGTAAATCCATGTCCTGATAAAACAGTGTTGTATTTGCCTTTCCTTATTAAAATATGTTTTTGCATAAACTGCAAGCATGAATATTTCATTAAATACTCTTACTTGTAGGTTCCTGACTTTGTCTGAGACGTTCTCTTGAGACATGGTCAGTTCTGAGCACGACCTCTCGACACAATCCTCAGGGATGAAGACACTTTCGTGTGAAAAAGCTCGAGACCCCAAGGGATTCACTCCTCTATACACACACACACACACACAAATATTTGGTTCTAAATGTAAAAATTTAATGCTGTTGGTGTACAAACATTTTTCGTTTTGAAATGCAGCACAATCAACCGTTATTTATTCCTAGTGGCATTCTTTGACATTGTGAGAAAATAAAAGTCAAGCTTATTCAAAAAAAACGCCTCAGCGAACTTTTACAGAATTAAATTCTGAAGTATTTTTCGGGGTGGAACGGTGGCATAGTGCTTAGCACATCTGCCTCACAGCAAGAAAGTTCTGGGATCGAATTCCAGGCTTAGGAGATTCTGTGTGGAGTTTGCAAGTGCTTGTGTGGGTTTCCTTCAGGTACTACGGTTTCTTCCCACAGTAAAAAGACATGCACACTAGTGTGTGTTGTCCTGTGGTCAGGCGAGCTGTTCAGGGTGTTCCCTGTGTTTGCCCAGTGTTGGCTGATCTAGACTCCAGTATTCCCCTGACCCTAGTAGAGGATTAAGCAGTTCAGCGAATGAGTCAGTGAGTATTTTTTCCCCCCACTAATTTTATTCTTTTTTATATTTATAACATTCATGCCAGATCTATAACCTTAAATGTTGATTGGACTCCTCCAGGCCTGAGACCACCCCATTGCACACATCATCAGTGGAGTGGCTGGGTTTAAGTTCACGCTCCTCAAACCTTCGCTCTGTCTCCCTCCTCCTCCTCTTCCTCCCAAACAGGCGGCGGAATGGTTGGAATTTGCCCGGCCGCCGCCGGTCTACAAGCAAGAAAATAGATATTGTCATGTGATTAAAAAAATTCTTTTTGTGTTTGTGAGTGAAGTATGAAGGTATGAAGGTGCAGGTGCAGTATCAGTAATTAACAATATCATTCACTGAATAATGACACATCTATTAGTATTCTCAAACCAAAACAGAAAATACAGCTGTTTTATACAGAGGTGGATAGCACAGCACACATTAGATATACATAATGCAGCCTCAGAGAAATGCAGAACAATCAACCTATATTTTAATAACTGTCGATTTTAATAACTGATTGACTGATTAATTCATTTGCTTTCAGTAACATCTGATTTCAACACCCCCCCCCCCCCCCCCCCCCCCCCCCCCCCCCCCCCCCCCCCCCCCCCCCCCACATACCCACAGGAATGGCATGATTTGATTGGTCTGCTATCTTGGGATTAAAAATCATTATTAAAGTGGATAATGCTTGATGCAACCTGATGGACCTTCTCGGTTTAGAACAATAAACCATTAAACTTTAATTTTAGTTAGTTTTTCTTGTGTTTCTGCATAAAATATATGAAAAATTTTAATAAGTGTTAAAACATACACCTTTATGGAATCTGCTTTACTTAAGTTTCTATGAAGTGTATATCCTAAAATCTGAATGAGGAGAAAAATAGGATGCCATTATGCTTACCCGACCTCCCTCGGTCATCGTTAAAATATGTAAAATTCAGGTATAAAAATCTTGTTTTAGTTTGCTTTTCTTTGTTTTTGTATATAGTAAAAGGGGTTTAAAGACATGCTGTCAAACAACTCTTATGCACCTGCACAGTGAGCTCACCCGCATTTGTCATGATTAAAAAAATAACCATAAGCATCTATTTTTGGTGTTTTTTAATACGTAGTATATACCTAAACAATTATTCACCTCAAACTTGGTGGACATCGCAACAGAACAATCTCCATGACATTATAAAGTCTCAGGAACTTTTCAGTGGCATTCATCTCACCTTTGGCAGATAATTGTTAATTATCTACCCAGCAAACTAGAGATGATTTAAAAATGTAAAAAAAAAAAATGAAGCATGTCACATTTAGTTTGCTTTTCTTATTTTTTTTTTATGTAGGGTATATACAAAAACAATTTTTTGCCTCAAACTTGGTGGTTATGCTGAGTAATGACTATTCAGCGATATCCACCTTAACGTCAGCAAATAATTATATATCCACTGACAATATAAACACACGTATGAGCAAAAGGTTGGAAATCCACAACAAAAAAATGACATCTTGGTCGGTTAAAATATCTTGATTATATTTAAAATAATTTAGTGTGTCTTATTAGAAGATTACTGGAAGCCAAATCTGAGATTATTAAACCTAATTCTAGACCTTAACCAACTTATTCCAACATTTCTAGTCAAATAAAACAGCCTGGCCATGTAAGAAGATAATTTCACTATCATTAAGTAATTTTTTCAAAAAAGTCAGTGTTTATTTCTTGTATTTTAGTAACTTTATTGCACTGTTGATGGTAGAATCTTAAAGGTACCAATTTCCTAGTGAATAACCTGTGTGTTTTATCTTGCATCATTAGATTATTAAATTAACTTTCCCAGCAAAACCACCCCAGCTCACAGGCTTAGTGTCTCTAATTCATCTTATTTTGGTTTTGTGTCTGTTTACAATAACAGTAAAGACCACAAACCGAAAAACCCACATCTTTGTTGAGAGCAACCATTTTTGTTAAGATATTAGTTTAGCACTGCACTCTTGCCTCAAGATGGCGATGTTAACTAATACCATCACGCCTGGTGCAGGGGTCATCGACACTCTCGAACAGGAGTAAGCAAATGGTTTCAGAAAGACATCATGGCTGGTTCCATTTTGTTTCCAAGAGATAACACTGATGTTCTTTTCTTTTCATTTATTTAATACACCTGGGAAGTGAATGAGCCCCTTTAATGCTACCTGCATGGTTTTACAAAGTACTAAAAGTAGGAGTACTAATAATCTTGGCGCATTTGTTGTTTTGCTTAAAATAATAATTTCTTAATGAAGGATTTGTTTTCCTTCTTAATTTTATTCTATTAATTTATCAACTTTATTTTCATAAGAGTGTAAGGGTGTGGAGTTTGCACGTTCTCCCCCGTGCTTGCGTGGGTTTCTTCTGGATACTCTGATTTCAACCTACAGTCCAAAGTCATGCATTTTAGGCTTACTGGCTATTCCAAATTGAACCTAGGTGTGAGTGTGAGTATGAATGGTTATGTGTGTGTTGCCCTGTGATGGTCTGGCGAGCTGTTCAGGGTGTACCTCGCCTTCACCCAGTGTTGGCTGAGATAGGCACCAGCCTCCCTGAGACCTTAGTAGGATTAAGCGGTTCAGAAAATGAGTGCGAGAGAGGGAATTTATTTATAGTCCTAATGGTGTTGGGTGACTCACACCTATAGAACATAAGAGCATTTAAGTAGTTTGAACAAGTAAGTCATACTCTGAATAATGTGCACAGCATCATTTTGATCATTAAGAACATAGACCACGGTTCATTAATCCATTACTCCTTTGAACTACAGTTAGTTGGACATGTCACTCTGACTGTCCTTTTCCACTTTTTGTCTTTGTGGCTTTTTATAGACATATAATCTGGGGGGAATGTAGTCACCAGTATGTACATCCATCTTTCAATCCATTCATAACCATTTCAATTCTGGGCCCAAATTGAGAAACCATTTGAGATTTCCTCATCAAATTTGGCACTTACTTCTAACAGGCAGTGTAGCTGTGCCTTTTGATATTTTCCGATTTCCGCAATTCATATTTTCTTCCTGTTTCCATGGCAACCAGTTTACCATGTAATAATACAGGTGGTGTTTGTTTCTGGGCCAGAACTTGAAACTTATTTCAGATTTCTTTATCAAACTTCTACTGGGCAGTGTAGTTGTCCCTTTTGATATTTTGGGAATCCTGCATTTGAAATTTTTGTTTTCATGACAACCAATTTACTATATAAATATATGGGTGGTGGTAATTTCCAGGCCATGACCTGTAAGCCATTCGTGACTTCTTTATTACCCACAGCACATATGTGACCAGTCAGTTACAGCTTAAAAGAGGCAAGACAGTGAAATATTACATAATTCAATTATCATATGTATAAAAAGATCCATCTTGACCACGTTTGTTAGTATATAGACATGGTTGTAAGCAATATTGTATACACACAATTTCTGGGACTATTAATATGGCGGCCAGCCTTGGTTGGCTGGCTTCATTTCTGAGTGGGCTGGTAGGCCAAGTGCCTAATCCAGTTTTTTTAGATCAGTGGTAGTACCTGGTAAGTATAGAGAATTAATGTACCAACATACATATCGTAGAGTATACAGTACACTATACAGTATTGTACCATAATGAACCATACAGTAAAGCGTGCGTGTGTGTATATATATACACACACGCATATATATATACACACACACACACACACACACACACATGAACATATTTATTCTAGGCTGGACAAAAGTCTTGTCGCAATCACATAATATCAAATACTGGATCAAAGTTGTTAGTAAAATACAATTAGTAAAATATAATTAGTAAAATTAGTAAAAAAAATAATGAAAAGTGCTTGATTATATAAATATACATAAAGTGCAGGTATTAAAGCAGCTTTCAGGCAATTTGTAAAATCTTTTTGAAAAAACTGTAGAAACTTTCAAGATCTCCTAAAAGCAAATGAAAATAATTTGCAAGCAGTGGTAAGAAATTTCAGACACCCTTGGTACATATAGGTAAGCTTGTTCAAGTAAGAAAAAACATCCACAAAACAACTGACTGCACAAAAGTTGAGGTTAGCCTCCTGATGGCTCCCTCAAAAGCTCCATTAGCACTCATAGCTAGCAGTGTCTGCTTCAGTGGATCTCTACATCATATTTTTTATACACCATACACCATACAGGTCCTGTACAAGACACAGCTAGAACACCAGGGCGTGCTTACGTGGAAACTCTTATTAGTTATAAGAAAAAATTCTATTTGAGATGAATTATTAATTTAATATCATATCATTCTGCCACCAATGTTGTTACTAACCATCTAGAAAATTGCTGGACCCAGAGCTCACCAAAGAGCCAGTCATGTATGAAAGTGAAACATCATGGTTTAAGGTCACCTCCAGTACACAGGTATCACAAAGCTGTTTAAGATGGGTGGTAACATTACCAGACGCAAATATCACCAGATTATTGCTTCCTGTTATGTTTCAAACCTACAGGTGGCTCAGATTTCTCACCTTAGGGTTGATAACAGACTGTTTTCTGACCATTTGATGAACGAGCTGCCCTCTACAATAGCTTACTTTTGTATTAAAAATGGGTTACAAGTGTCTTCGGCCTCAAGAATTTTAGTAGCACTTTATTATAATTATTCATTATGACAAGCACCTGGGAATCTGGTACGATCATGGCCATGTTTGTAGAAGCACTACTGACCTTGAGTGCTGCTTTTCATTTTTCAATGTGATGCAATATTATATATTTAGTTATAAACAAGGCCATTTGATGATTTTTCTGTAAAAAAAAAAAATATAGTCTTGAAAGTGAAATTAAGTTTGTACGACAAGACCTTTGTCCAGGCAAAAACGGGAATGTTTATATTTAGGAAGCTGTAAAGATTACAAGAAATTTCTTTCCAATGTTGCTGCTAGCACATATTACTCAGTACCTTCAGAGGGTTATTCTTAGTTATAGCTGATGAACATCGGTTAATAGGTTAGTGAGATATGGGCTTTTATACATAAATGTTCACATATGCAACAAGACTTAACTCCAAAACAGTAGCTGCCAAGCAGCTGTTTAAATGTGTAAAATAGTTTTAAAAAGTCTTTTAAAAAACAAACAAACAAAAAAAAACATGCCTTCATGATAAGAAGTTCCATTTTCTCTCATAAGTGCAGTGGGGTGGGGTGTGTTTGTTTGTGTGTGTGTGTGTGTGTGTGTGTGTGTGTGTACAAAAAACTCTAAAGGGCGCACTGGTACATAAGCTTTAGAAAGTATTAGTTCCAGGCACTGATGGTCCTTCTGAACTCTGGTCCTGCCCCAGCACCACCACTTCCTCATCTCATCTACTGCTGGCTAATTAATGGCCTCATTACCACACAGTAATCTGCTCTTTTATTTTCCTGGCTGATTTATATTGTCTCTTGCTTCCTTGTTATGTGCGTGATTTGTTTTTTTCCTTGTTATGTCTTTTGTGTTGTGGGTTGATGCCTTGTGTATAGAGAACTAACCCTGGTCAATCTTTATCATGTGCCTAAAATTTACTGCAGCATAAACATTTTCAACATAAAGGCTATATACCAGAATTTGAAGAAATCACTTTGAAGAATGTAAAGCACATTAATAAAGTAATAAAGGGACATTAAGACAGTATATATGCTAATAAATAAAATATATATTAGAGGTATTAAAAATGTGTGTGTGTGTTTCTTCTTGTGTGTGTGTTTTTAGTTAAAGTTATTCATTATCTAAAAACAATGCTGTGATATTACCACATTCACATTCATTTTCACAACACTATGGCATAATTATTTAAATAATTTATTTGAATAACCTAAATATATTTTAAATCCATTATTTTTCACATTCTCAGTTTGTTGCCTCTTTATCTACCAAATTTAACGCCAGTAAATTCTGTTTTTCAGATTATTTCAGAACGTATTTTTACGGCCACTGTATATTTGACATTATTACATGTGATTTTGTTTGTTTAATATGATTCTGCTAAATCTCCAAGCATTTAAAATATGTGAAACAATTAAAAAAAAAAAAGTTTGACCTACCATTTATATCAGAGTATTCTTTAGCGCCACAGGGATCATTGTGTGAGTGTTTCCATGTAACAGTGCTAAATTTAAGATAAGAGAAGGACCTTTGGTTTGTGATGGTTATTCCTCCAAGTCTGTAACTGGAATCCAGCTAGTCTCAATCATAAACTTTATAGGAATGGACAGATTAGAGTCTAGTTCAGAAGTCTGCATATGTTTATGTGTATGTGTAGTCTCTCTCATTACAGGGCTACTCTACACCGCTGACACCGTACATGCATTTAGGGACCCGAGGGGATCTATTACAGGCTAAAAGTGGAAAGAAGTGTAGAGTTACAAATTGTGTTTTACTAAACAAAGGCCATGTGGAAGAAGGACAACCGTGTCACTGATTCATTTGTGTTTGTGATGCTCTAAATCATCGCTGCAGTCTGTATTTTGCAGAAGTATCATCACATGGTTTTGTTGCTTATGCAAATTTCATTTGATTGAAGTTATTATTAAGACCAATACAGTTCTAATAAAAATTAAAATTAAAGTAATTAAAGAATTATACCCTCAACTGGAATAAAAATAGTTTTCATATAAATAAAATTCATATAAATAAATTTATATATATATATATATATATATTCATTCAACAATGCAACATTACTTAAAACGAGAATAGAATTGCAGGTAAAATCAGTTTTGTTTTCATTTCCCCAGTAACACAGTAACAGACCAGTTCCAGAAGGTGGCAGTAAAGTAAAAATAGAAACAACACAAAAACAAAACAAAAACTAATGTAATACTCATCAAATACTCAAAATAACCATTAAATTAATCCTACTTATGTACTCGTAAATCTAAATAAAGTTAAACTGAAACATACTGACTGACCAAATAAAACTCTCTCTCTTTCTCTCTCTGTGTGTGTGTGTGTGTGTGTGTGTGTGTGTGTGTGTGTGTGTGTGTGTGTGCTGTTCCTGGGTTCTGTCCTGCCTCACTTGAACACTACAGTGCTGCAGGCATGTTCACTTACTGAGGCGTGGAAGTGGACTGGACAGCACTCGACCAGGAGAGTGGTGTTTGGTGCCGTTCAATGCGTCTGTACCACTCGACTCAATACTACAGTAATCCCAGAGGTTACTCACACCACTCCTTATCATCCATCATAAAATTACCCTCAGACAAATCTACTGGACCGTACAGACTCAGACTCAGGCCTGAGTACACCTACACCAATGATGATTATCAGCAGGGGAGCATCTTATTGTGAACAACAACACAAAGCAAAAGAATGTGCCATTGAAGTATTTAAACCTTTTCTCAATATGGCCAACAAAATAAAACAAAACAGTCTTATAATATAGCAGGAACATGCAGCATGGTAAACACCGTGGACAGTAGGAAAAAACAAGAAAACTGCATTTTCTTAATAATCCTTAAGAGAATAATTTTTCTAATGTCTAATGAAGCTGTGTATGATTTCTGAACGTAGTACGAGAACTGTGGTTGCGCCATTTGCACTGTGGCAAAGGAAAAAACTTCCAGATTTTTGCAATTACAATAGATCCATTTTAAAATCATTTAGCCATCACAGTAGGTATTGCAATATATTACTGAAATAGAAAAAGTGCAGCAAGTAACATTTTGTCTCTTTTTACTAACAATCCAAAATCCATTCCAACACATTTAAACATTTCCCTCTAAACCACTCAAGTGTTGTTTTAGCAATATGCTGAGGGTCTTCAAGAAGTTCCTCAGTTCTAGTCTCTGATCTCTGGAAGATTAAGACAGGTTTTCCTCAAGAATTCCCTATTTATGGCACTATCCATAATTTCCTCAATTTTGACCAGTTTCCCAGTCCTTACCAATAAAAACATCCCCACAGCATGAAACTGCCACCACCATTCTTCACTGTGGAGATTACGTTGTTGCAGTGATGAGAGTTGTGTATTCCTTGATATCCAATAAGTTCCATTTTAGTCTCATTTGATCAAAAGAATTGGACATGCCTTTTGGCAAACTGATTTTTTTTGTAAGCAACATTTTTTTTTCTGGCCATTCTTCTATAAAGCTTAGAGTGGTCCTACAGACAGATACAACAGTATCCGCTATGGAGCTTTCCAACTCCTGTTGTTGCCTCTCTGATTTATGCCCTCCTCGCCTGGTCTGAGAATTCGGCTGGATGGCCCTTTTCTATGCAGATTTGCTGTGGTTGTTGTGATGATGGATTTAATGGTCCTCTATGGGATATTGAAGGATTCTGATATTATTTATAACTTTATACTCTATTTTACTATAACTTTATAGTACTCTAATTTGTACTTCTCCACTACTTGTTTGGCGAGCTCCTTAGTCTTCATGGTGTCACTTGCTTAGTGGTGCCTCTTGGTGGTGTTGCAGACCCTGGGGCCTTCCTTAAACAGGTGTGTGTGTACATGTGTGAATACACACACACACACACACACACACACACACACACACACACACACACACACACGAGATCACCGAGATCTGGAAACATTTCTCTCAGCATTTGCAATGATCTAGAACAAGGGTCTCAAACTCGCGGCCCGCAGGACTATAGTTTGTGGCCCCCGCCTTAATATGAAAGTTTAATGTAAGTGCGGCCTGCGAGGCACTTTACAGTGTTGTGGGCGGAGCTGAACAAACCTACCAATCACAGTGGGGTAGATAGCTCTCGGGGGGGGGGGGGGGGGGGCGGGGGGGGGGGGGGGGGGGGGGGGGGGGGGGCCTCGGCCGGCTTTGATGCAAGCAGAGAAACATTTCTCAATGAGTGAAAGTTAGTGCCTGGCTGGCTGCCTTGTTTCTATTGAACACTCGTGGACATTCGGCCCAACGCGCTGCGTTTACAACACTTTAAAATAAAAGTGTTTTTAAGTTGCTGTTCAGCGCGATATTATACATATATAAATAAATATATATATCTATACACACACGTCAATGGGACTTAGAGAGTTAATATGAGGTCTCTCTCTCTGTCTCTCTGATAAAATAAATCAAGGTGATGCGCACGCGGCAGGATAAAAGAAAAGTAGGAACTCAATGCAGCCAAATATAGACTCTGCAGTCACATAGCGACAGCATCGGCAATAACAGTCCCCGGTATCCCAGACCAATTATAGGGTCGCCTTTTCCTGTAACAGCAGCACGATGTCATTTCCGCTTCCTTTTCCTGTAACAGCAGCACGGCGGATAACAGTCCTTGAGCAGTCGCCTTTTTTGCGCTCGCTATCCCGGTACTTTCTACCATCTACAAATGCCATGGTGTTCATGTCATCATGAAATACATGAACATTGAGCGTAAAAACAAAGGAAACTGCTACCGGGCTTTTATCCACCGACAGCCCTGCTGCGGTTACAAGAAAAAGGATGCGGAAGTGACGTTCTCATGCGTCGGCTAAACGCTTGATTGAAACTTCAAGGCAAGAGAAGCCATGTTCAGAAGAACAGTTCATGTTCTTCAGTGTTTCATTCATACTCAGGACACTTCACTTTCAGAAGAAGGTTAAAGGTTAAAGAAGTGTTAATACAGACATTAGAATCTGAATACAGCAGATACAGAACAGTGAAGAAACCTCATATAGTCGCTGACCAGAGAAATCTAATAATTATTATTAAGATTATTATTATTTTATTTTTTTATTCCTGGTTGATTGATTTATTTTATTATTAATTCTTAATTTGTTTATTTATTTTTCCATCTTATTTTGTGTTA
>JAOUQZ010000033.1:6385850-6413647 GCA_028564935.1 Neosilurus hyrtlii | reverse complement strand
TGTGAATTACAGTATAATTTGGTGTGGTGTGTGTGTGTGTGTGTGTGTGTGTGTGTGTGTGTGTGTGTGTGTGTGTTGGGGGGGGGGCGGTAGATGATGGGCGACGTCTTAGAATTTAAGTCGGAATGAGGGGCTGATGAAAAAGACAAGATGTGAGACAGACAGATGCGACACTTGTACATGGAATATAGCTTTTTTTTTTTTTTAACAAAATACACACTGCCCCACTCCACCCGCACCCCATATGTGTGTGTGTGTGTGTGTGTGTGTGTGTGCGCGTGCATACATCTGTGCAGAAGACATCTACAGAACAATATGATCTACGACAAGGTCACCATCCCAGACGCCTCCCGTTAACGCGTGTAGTGAAAGCGTCTTACCTCCTCGTGCGTCTGATGAGCGTCTAGCAGTCCTGTTTCATGCGCGTCCTGCAGCGCTCCGTCACCTCCATTCACGCGCCAGCTCTCCGTCCTCCTTTGTGCGTGCGTGCGCGTGCGTGCGTGTGTGTTGCTGATGCTGTGCGCGCTCATCACCCTCCTCCACTCATTCTCCTCCTCCTGTTCCCTTCACCTCCTCCTCCTCTTTGGATGCTCACGTAAACCTCTTGCACGACGACTGCACGTGCTGGAGGGTGTGGCACCGGGATCCTTGCACACAAAACGTCCTGTGTACACCAGGCTCGACAGCATATTACATCCTGACTGTCTGTCATTGTAGACTAGCATGCAAGCATTCGAGCCTTCTAAGAAGTGTATGATGTTAGGGTACACATCCAATGGTATAATGTAGCCCCTACTTCCCAAATTCAAAATACACTAGCGTGCACTTATACACTGCCTTCATTGAGCTGTTAGTATAATCTATAGCACAGGTGTCAAAAGGCCAAATGCAGCTCGCCAACTCATATGTTATATGTGTTTATGTGGCCCACCAGGGGTTTCAAAGGATATGATTATCGTACATTCTTAGCATCGACCATTACCATGAAACCTAATACATCATCCTACCTCTAGGTGGCGGCAGCAAGCATGGGGAGAACATGCAAAGTCCACACACAAAACGCCCTCCGATAGCCTGGGACTCAGTCCCAAGATCTTCTTGCCGTGAGGCAGACATGCTAACAACCACGTCCACCCGTGCCGCCCAAGGATGTGCATTCATTGCATTCGCAAGAAAGACTGCATGCTAGCTTGTCGCTGTAAAATGCAAGTGAATAAAGGAAAAGAGGACAAATGCCTAAACAAATCATTTCCCTATGCAGATTTTGTGGTTAGCCTTTTAAAATCGATGTACTCGGCCCTCAATCACCTTTAAATTTAGTAGTGTGTCCCTCAGTGAAAATGAGTTTGACACCCCTGTGATAGCAGGTTACACCTCTCAAGGTAACCCAAGATACCTCTAACACAATCCTATTTTTTGTCATCATCATCATCATTGTGTACCAAAACCACTTAATCCTATTAAGTTTGTGGGAAGGCTGCACCGATCTCAGCTGACACTGGGCGAAGGCTGGGGTACACTCTGAACAGCTTGCCAGTCCGTCACACCCCAAAACACACAATGTAATGTATGCAATGCAATTTGGAACAGCCACTTAGCCTAATGTGCATGTCTTTGGACTGTGGGAGGAAACCTGAGTACCTGGAGGAAACCTACATAAGCATGGGGAGTTCATTGTAATGCTGTATAATCCCAGTGAAGATTCATTCACTCACTTTCACTTATTTGCAGAACCACTTATTAGGATCATCTACACCCTGGACAGCTTGCCAGCCCATCACAGCGCCAAAAAATATAACCATTCGCACTCACACTTACACCTAGGGGAATTTGGAACAGCCAGTTAGCCTAATGTGCATTTTTTTAAAAACGAGAGTACCTGGAGGAAGGCCATGCATGCACGGGGAGAACAAGTAAGCTCCACTCAGAAACGCCTTCCTCGAGACTCAAACACAAGATCCTCTTGCTGTGAAGCAGATATGCTAACCATCATGCCACCATGCCACCCTAGATTAATTAATTAATTCATTACTAATTGAGTTACACTTTCAGCAGGTGTAGTGTGCTAGTATAGTATTCTGTTAATTGGATGTAATAGTAGGATACACGTCTAGAGGGGTGTGGCATGGTGGCGTAGTGGTTAGCACTTCCCTGAGTGGAGGTGGTGATTATGCCTAAGGGGTTAAATAATCTGAGGCACCATAGAGATCAGAATAATACACAAATCTAACATTAAGAGATTTACAGTAGAATAGATTCAGAAAAATAGAACACATTGCTGGTAAGTGTTTACACGCGTGTTTAACTTGTCAAACCAGGGGTGAAACTCAGAAGGACAGAGACACCATTTCTGGTTCATTACATTGCATTTTTTCTCCATAAAGTTGTTGCCAGCTGAGAGAAATTAGAAATAGAAATCCATACTATTGAGTGGAATTTTTACAAGAAGTTTGGTAAAACCCTGCCATCCACCATGTCCCCAGAGTGCTCACCAAAACTGATATAAGTGCCACCTCGAATGTGCTTGTGTTTTATTGTCTGGGCCCACACCGCTCCTGCCTCAAGTCAATCCACTAAATCCTGCACCAAACGTACCTGTGCCAAAGTGCCTCGGACACTCCCAAGTGTAAAGCTCATTCCTCTGCCTGTTCTCTGACTGCTTTTCATGATTCCTCCAACTGGTCCTACTGCCAACCATGGGTTTCAAAACTCTGGCCTCCTAGAGAACATTGTGAACCAGGGAGTTCAGTTCACATACAAAGTTTTGGAGAACTTTCATGGACATGTGCAGTTTCAATGTAAGGGCTACCATTCAGAGGCAACTGGACAGGTGGAATGAGTTGTTCATCAGACAATTCCTCGCTATCTATTGTTCCCACCCACAACCTGGCTGGGCACACTTCCGCCCTTGGTATGACTACACCCAGAATTCCCTACTCCATTCCCCCATGGGTCTCATGCCCTTTCAGTGTTTCCTGGGCTAGTAACTGCCCATGTTATCCATGGAACACCCAGGCACTTGGGTGCCAGCCTTCCCCTGACCCTAATTAGGATTAAGCGGTTCAGAAAATGAATATATAGACACTAGTAACTTCTTAGACTTATGTATGTATGTAGATATTTGTAATATTGTAATATATATATATATATATATATAGATATATATATAGACATTTGTAATTTGTAATTTTCTTATTGAGACTTTATCCTTATCTAATCCTTTTCTTTACTTGGTATGGAGCAACTGTGTGCAATTTCCTCCGGGATCAATAAAGTATTCTGATTCTGATTCTGATATTTGTAATTTTTCGAGAGACTTTTATCTTTATCTTATTCTTACTTGGTATGTAACTACTGTGCACACACAAATTCTTTCAGGATCAATAAAGTATTCTGATTCTGATTCTGGTTCAGAAGACACTGGCTGGAAGGGGCCAAACATGCCATCCTTGTTTACATAGCCCACAAGAACCATGAGTACATTTGCACAGCTAAGAGACTGAAGTCTAGACAAAACTAATGTAGCATGATGTTCTCCAGATTCAATTTCATGGTGTCCTACCATCCAAAGTTCCTGCATAAGGTTGCCCAGGTATCAAGAAAATTCACAAACTTCTCAAGGACAAGTACGACATTGAGAAACATGTCAAATTCTGTGCTAAGTGTGCCCATGCCGACATATCTCCTTATCTCCCTCGCAGAAAACTGGCTCTCCTGCCTGTACCATAAAGGCCCTGGACTCAACTGGCTATCAAATTCCTTAAAGAACTACTAGAGTCACAAGCTAACAGGCAAGTGGAAAGGGTTAACCAGGAGATTCCTCCACATCAACTGCTTTCAAGCTCTGTACGCGTCATCCTTTGGATAAAGCACAGAAGCTCCCATGTAAAAAGTTTGTTGACCTGGTTTGGCTGTCAACCAGACATCCCCCAAGGCAAAAAGAAGACAAATTAATGACAATCAATGACCGGTACAATGGACCCTACAAAACTGTAAAGCACATTAACAAAGTCATTAACCACACAGCAGAATATCCCCATCATTTCTTGTATTGCAGCTTCAAATCTGCTGCTCAGCGGTGTTACAGGGACTAATTTGCATGAGTACTGACAATGTTGTAAATTTGAGATTGTTTGCTTTGCATCCAGAAAGAAATTTGCGGGCTAAAGAACAGCCATCAGAATCTTATTGAGCAATAAAACTGTAATAATTTTATAAAAAATAAACATTTTTCTCACTAATACCACAAGATGCAGTGTGAGTAACCTGCATTGATGCCTGACTGATATGTGAGGTCATCGACAGAATCATTTTTTTCTTTACTGTATACAAACCATGTATTCTGGTTCAAGTTATGATGCTTTTTTGTGAAAATCAAGGAGGAAAATGTGACGAAAATGTGACGTATGAAACAGAAAAGAATATAGATTGTATTTGTGATTGATTTTAACAGTATTTGCCAGACTTTAGCAACACAAATGAGCAAAGTTCTGCCACAGAATCCAGTTCTTGTGGGATGACACCGACACTCAGCAAGCTCAGGACATGCAACCAGATTACAAAATATGGACTGATAAGTATAAGGTAAGTCTACAGGCTTAGTAATATGTTCAACTTTGAAATTTTATTGTAAATATATGTAAATAGTTATATATAATTTTATTGCAAATACTAGGCACTTGGAAATCCATGCATCCTTGCACACTGTGACCACATCATTCTTCCAGTGCCTCTCAAAGTGCACATACCTTGTGAGTTGCCATTTATTAACAGCACTTAGGAATACTCTTTATATGCTACATTAATAACAATTCCAGGGCACATTAACCAATACAACCATAATCAAGCAGCACATATTGTGTTTACCGTATATATTATAATGAGCACAATATGAGTATTATTTTATGATGAAAATCAAAATGTTGAATAAAAATTTTGCATATGAATAAAGATAAAACTTTTCTCCATAAGGGATATATTATTCTACACATATATTTGACTTGATAAAAATAGCTCAGCTGACTCTGGGCAAAGGTGGGGGTACACCCGGAACAACTCATCAGTCCTTTGCAAGGCCAACACACATACTACCATTTTCACTCATACCTTGTGCATTGAAGCCATTTGGAAAAGCCAATTAGCTTAATGTACATGTGCGTGGGGTAGCTAATTTGCATATCTGCCAATTTGCATATTTTGACTCTGGCACGGTGACCTTGAACATGTAAAGTTTGTCCAGGCCATTGCTTGGCTCATATGCATGATAGCTTTCTGAACTTTTGCATAGGCACTCCCTATGACCTAAACCTGGGGTTACGACCTTCTTTAGAACGGCTATTATTCTCCAGTGTGAGAGTGCTGTCTTACAGATTTTTCATGGTTCTTGGTGATATGATATTTTAAACACAATATGCACCTATTGTTCGAAACTAATACAGTGAAAACTTTCAATTGGCCGCCGCCATATTTTGCCTATCAATTTTGCTTTTGACTAAAGTTTTGCTTTTGACTATAACTCTGCCAAACGTTGTGAACACTGATATGGCCTTTCTCCAGTGAGAATGCACTGTTGTTGTTTAATGTGACCTGACCGTATAAAACTCTTTCCACACTGTGAACACTGATATGTCCTTTCTCCGGTGTGAACATGCTGTGTAAAGACAACTATATCTTTAGTCTGAGGACTTATCGTCATCAAACAAGAAAGAATCTAGGAGGAAGATGAGGAGGAGAAAAGTGATGAAGAGAAGGAAAAGGAGAACTACAGAGGAGAACCGATGCACTCTGATCATAATTTTATAAATGAAATGATCTGAAAAGGAAATTTATGCCCCTTAGAGCTGTGGATGAATAAATACTAAAAAAGACCAGAAGCTGTGGGTCTGATGAGGATGACTTCATAATGAAAATGAATAAAAGCAGAGTCTCTATAACTTTAAAATCTCCACTAACTATTGTGTAAGACTGAGTAATGCAGAGAAAGGCCAATACAGGATGTACTTATCTGGTCATGTACTAAGTGAATAAAGAATTAATACTCAAGTATCTAAGGACCGCTGCTAAGAAGTGAATAGTGTTCATCATTCGAGTTTTGCAGACAGTCATGTTTATGTATCTCAGGTTTAAGTGTTCCCAACACATAACATGGCTAACACTCACTTAAGTTTATATTCTGTCTAGATTTTATCTAAAATTAAAACAGAACTTAGTAAACCAAATTTTTATTAATTCTCACTTAATGTATAGAATATTGTGTCCGAAGTAATTTTACTGGATGTTAAATTTGGCAGATAATGATCAAAACATCAACATATAAAAATTCATATTAAGAATTTAACAGAGTTTAAAGTGAATTAATATGATTGTAAGTTTTAAGTTTCAAGTTTTATTGTCATATACAGGTAACAATCTAACATCACTACAGGCAAGGAAATTCTTGCCTGGCGAGCTGTCCAGGGTGTACCCCGCCCTCGCCCACAGTCGGCTGATATGGGCGCAAGCCTCCCTGCGACCCTAATTAGGATAAAGCGGTTCAGAAAATAAACGAATGAATGAAAATATAAAGTAAAAAAATAAAAACTATATAAACTTTTACTATATAAAAAGAAATAAAAATATAAACTAAAAAAAGTTGAAAATATATATAAAAACAGTAGGATAAATACAGAATACTAAAAGAAATACTGAAGTGGCTGTAGTGCAGAGGTAGTGGTATGTACATGTACAGTGTGTACAAAGAGTGGGCAAAATGGTGTGAGCAAACTGTTCAGCAGCCTGATGGCTTGCGGGTAGAAACCTTCTCTGAATCTACTTCATATTTTTAGCTGGCTAGTAATAGAGTTCCTTTTTTTAACAAGTTGGCTAAAAATATATAAATATTCAGTCAGTCAGTCATCTTCTTCGGCTTGGCCCAGGGTCGGGTTGCGGGGGCATAAGCAGTGAGGTCTAGACCCCCGTCTCCCCAGCCATTTCCTCCACTGAGGTGTCCCCAGACCAGACAGGAGATATAGTCCCTCCAGTGTGTCCTGGGGTCTCTTCCCATTCCTTCACAGGAAATAATAATCTTTATATATCTTAATATATATACTGTATATTACTGCTGTTTTGTACTTAATAGTATAATTTGAGGAGTCCACTTGCAAATCCTACTAAGTCAAGTTGGTCAGTTTTTTTATAGGCATAGAAATAATCTGACAAAGACACTTCTACTACAATTTATAGCACGAGTTAGCAGGTAGCTATAAGTGGGACATGTTCAGGTGCCCGAATAAGAGGCTACGGGAATTTTTTTTTTCTTTCATTATTATTATTATTATTATTATTATTTTTTTATTATTATTATCATCATTATCTATTTACTTGTTATTTAGTTTTTTGGTTTTTTTTACAAAACTTGACAAAACTTGGTGTGTGTGTGTGTGTGTGTGTGTGTGTGTGTGTGTGTATATAAAACTTTGAACAGAATGTTCAGATATTTTGGACAGAAGGTTCAGGTGCAAGAGCAGGCGAGAGTGAACGTCAAAGTGTAGCCCAATACAGCAAAGTGATGAGAATTCTTTCAGTAAGTCAGTTCACTTCTTAAATATTTTAAGCTGATAGATAAAGTTGGGGTTGTTTTTTCTTTTTTCTGTCAGTTTTTAATTATAAAAAGTTTATAGTACTAACAAGAATTTTTAATGTTTATAGGTTTTTGCTGATTTTTACACAGCAATTTGTATGAATAATTAATTGTCATGTAAGTAGTATGGTAATACTGGTACTGTCATGGCGATAAAGCTTAATTAAATTATAATACAATTTAAATGAAAGAATCTTACATTTTCTGGCCCCCAGCATTGTTCTCGCTTTTTACAGCATTGTTCTCGCTTTATATCAGAATTCAAGACTGTAAACACAGAAGCTTAAATTACACTATATGGCCAAAAGTTTGTGGACATCTGATCACATCAATATGTCAAATCTATCCATTTTCCGAACCGTTTAGTCTTACTACAATTACAGAGAGGCTGGTGCCTATTGCAGTTTTTTTCTCTCATTTTTTCTTCATTTGCCAAATAGCTGTAATCCTATTAGGGTTTTGGGGAAGCTGGAGCCTATCTCAGCCGACACTGGAAAAAAGGCAGCCTAAACAGCTTGCCAGTCCATTACAGGGACATCATACGTACAACTATTCACACTCACACCTGGGGCAATTTGCAATATTTAATTATCCTAATGTGCATGTCTTTGGACTGTGGGAGGAAAACGAAGTACCCAGAGGAAACCCAGAACAAGAAGAACATGCAAACTCTACACAAAAATGCCCTAGCCTGGGACTCGAACACAGAGCCTTCTTGCTCAGTGATTTTTTTTAAAGATTAGTTATAGATTTTTTAAAAGTCTGAATGTATTTAATTTTAAAAGGGCCCATTTATGGTGTTAACCCTTGGAAATAAAATGGAATCGGCCGCAGTACCTTTCTGAAACCATTTGCTTATTCCTGTATGTGAGCTTCAGTGAGCCCTGCACCGGGCACGATGACATCAGTAAACATCTCCGTCATGAGGTGCAGAACACTCGATCTCAGATTTTTCCAATTTTTTACAAATGTGTGTTGCATTGCTAAAGTTATTGTGCACGCCAAAAACCATCGCTTCGGAACGCGGTCTTGTTATTCTTCTCACTTTTACACACTCACTCATTTGCTGAGCTGCTTCATCTTACTAGTGTCACGGGGAGGCTGGACCGTACCCCAGCCGACACTGCGCAAAGGTGGGCTACACCTTGAACCGCTTGCCAGACCACTGCAGGGCGAACACACACACACACACACAACCTTTCACACTCACAGGGTGGGACTGTCGGAGGAAACTGGAGTACCCGGAGGAAACCCATGCAAGCACGGGGAGAACATGCAAACTCAGGACCTTCCTACTAACCACGTGCTAACCACGTGTTAACCTACGTCACCTGTTGCTATTATTATCATTGTTGTTATTGTAAACACAGGCAGAACCAAATCAAGATGTTAAACAGCTGAGTAACAGATGTAACTCCATAAGCTTATTTATTTATTTATTTATTTATTTATTTATTTATTTACTTATTTACTTATTTTGGGGGGGGGGGGGGGTCTGGAAACCTTTATTTTCAGCTAAATTAACTGATAAAGGTGAAAGGGCACCTTTAAGACACTGGTTAGCTTCATGCCTGTTGTTTATCTGCTTAGCCGCGTGGTGGTGCTATTGTACCACCGCCATCTCGTTTCTATAGCAATCTTGTTTTGTATTGGGCGCCATTTTCAAACAGCCGGAAGAGGAAACCAGCTGCAAAAGAGCTATCTACAAAAAAAAAATAAACTTGAGCTGTAGATGTGAGACGTGTGCATTAAATACTATTTTAAAAGATGTTTTTCACTTGCTGTTAACTAAAAACGGCAGGGTTTTTATCTGAGTGAACTGCGAGTATAGTTAGCTAGTCAAGCTAAGTGCTAATGTGTACGTTAAGCTGCTTCCTCATTAGCTTAGCAAACCAACTGACTGCTAAATACGAAGACTTCCAAAAATAAAACTACTGGGTAAGTGATTAAACTCTGTAAAATGTATAGTCCGGTTAAAACACCCTTTTCTTTTCCCTGTTACACTGAAAACTACTATCAACTAGAGTCCTGTACATAAAACCGTGTTTATTTACAACAGTGTTTATGTTTGTGAGTCACAGAATAAGTAAAAGGTACATGTGCCAGAAATAATCACTAAATGTCGTAAAACAGGTCACTACACTGAAGGACATTTCCTTCTAAATGCTTTATGACCACAACACCTTAAACATCCTTAAACACATGGTGTGTCGTGGTTGGTGAAGAAGGGCTTGTGTCCTGCACAGAGCCCTGACCTCAAGGTCACTGAACATTTGGGATGAAGTGCACCTCAGGCCTCCTCACCTGGTTTCAGTACCTC
Source organism: Neosilurus hyrtlii (assembly GCA_028564935.1). Lineage (NCBI taxonomy): Eukaryota > Metazoa > Chordata > Actinopteri > Siluriformes > Plotosidae > Neosilurus > Neosilurus hyrtlii. Next base: position 6,403,709 of record JAOUQZ010000033.1, on the reverse strand, counting down.
CTTCACTTATCCTCTCACTCATCTACCAAACCGCTGAATCACAGTGGGGGTGCGGGGGAGGCTGGAGCCTGTCTCAGCCGATCGTGGACGAGGGTGGGGTACACCCTGAACGACTCGCCAGATCATCACAGGGCCCACACACACAAAACCATTCACATCCAGACCGAGGGGCAATTTGAAACAGCCAATTAGCTTAATGCGCCTGTCTTTGGACTGTGGGAGGAAACCGGAGTACCTGGAGGAAACCACACAGGCATGGGGAGAACATGCGAACACTTGAACTCAGGACCTTCCTTTCGTGCTGCGAGGCGGACGTGCTAATCACTATGTCACTAGTTCTCGTTAGTTCCATGTAGCTGAACGAACACAAATTCCCTGAGCCGAACTCTAAAGTCTAGTGGAAATCCTTCCACCGAGAGTTTATTATTATTATTGTTTACATGAGTTTCTTTCTCAATACACGAGCATCGTCATCATTTTTTCACTCGACTGATTTCTGTTCGTCAGTCTGGTCCTGTTGGATACATTCCTTGTCATTAATATCTTTTATTAGGTCATTTCAACATGTTAAAATCTTGTCTGCTGTCATCTATACAGAGTCTAAGCGCTCTTTTCAGTTTTGACGATGATGTGACAGTTTGACAGCTGGTCTCTGATCACAAACTGAATTGATTGTTTCACTACGATCTAAGGGTTTTAGATATCCTTCAGTAATCGGACTGTTTTTGCAGTAAAATTGTTAATCCTTACCTTACTTTCTTAATCTTTCAGATTCCGACAGCAAAGGCATGGTTAGGAATTCATTCATTCATTCATTCATTTTATGAACCGCTTAATCCTAATTAGGGTCGCGGGGATCCATCTCAGCCGAGTCTGGGCGAGGGCAGAGTACACCCTGACCTGGCTCGCCAGGCCATCGCAGTGGTTAGGAAAAAATCTAAAAATTCTCATAATTCAAGTGGTTATTGATGCTTTCTTTACTTTCAAACCAGATTTTTTTTCAGATTTATTCACACCACTATGCGTTAACTGTCTTGATGGTTTTCAGCTGTTTGTACCAGGTTTAGTTTTATTGCAGTTTTGAACCTGGAATTTATCGTATGTCACATTTTGGCATTTCAGGATGTTGGTAAAATAAAGCATTAGGGTTTTTTTTGGTCTGTGGTATAATTAGTTTTGTTTTTTTTAAAGAAAATATCAGGAGTAAGTGTTGATGCTTACTATCTATGGGACTGTCCTTGCCCGGATTGGTAATGCAGACATCAGTGTGAATTAGTCAGGTGTACAGAATTTAAACGGTTTGGCTTTATTATGTCTTTTAAAATTTTACTGTCCATACCAATAAAAGAAATTTCACATCCTCAGGCTCGGACTGTAACCATGAGTGCTAGTGCAGAAAGGAAATTTATAAATCTCCGAAAGCGTCTGGATCAGCTGGGCTACAGGCAGCCGTTAGCCATCGAGTCATTGCCTTTGGTTGAAAAGCTTTTTAGGTGAGTAAGTTCTCCTGATCATTTTGAACATATAATTGTTTTGGTTTTCCATGTCAACCAATAATCATATGACCTCCATATCAATCATTTCAGAAATCGCTGGAAAAATTCCAAGGTTAATTTCCAAATGGTTTCAAAGTTATGGTTATTTCAGTTTTGGACTTTCCGCCCCCTTTTGGACTTCTCGGATGACTATATTGATTTGGACCATTTTTTGATGAACCATAGCTTTAAATCTAGACAACATAGAAGTCTGAAACTTGGTAAATGCTTCATTATTTGAAAATGATGTTCCATATTTGAATGATAAAGTGCATGGATGTGTATAAACATGAGATATTTTACTTTCTTTCTTATTCTTATTATATAGGTTTTACTCTGTGGATCATAGCATTCATCAGCACAGGGAAACTCAACATTCTGTGTGAAAATGAGTTAAGAAATGTCTACTTGCTTCAGAAAAGTCCACAGGAACGCTCTATAGAATGTGATGCCTGACTATGTAGTTTTTCTTAGAGATATAGTTTTCACTACAAGATGATACATGGATATCTTGGATAAATGTAATGAAATGCCTCAACTTATCTCCTTCTGTTTTATCAGATTAAAAAAAAAAAAGAGTTAAATTTGCTAAAACTAGTTTTCATCATTCGGCTAAAAACCTCTTTTTAATTTTTAATTGAGAACCAATTTTTTCATCCTCAAAATGTCACATGATATTTCTTATGCTTTATTATATTATTTTATTCATGCTCCTCATCACGTTGAACAAAATTCCAGCTGAAATCTAGGGCTAAAATTGGGTAGGGTACCAAGTTTCAGTCTTCTGCGTTGTCTAGATTTAAAGTCATGGCCTATCAAAATCTGTTTTAAAGTTCACATTTGAAAGGACCATAACTTTGAAACCACTTAAATTTTTACCTGAAATTTTGGAATGTCACTCTTCACATAAATTCTGAGATGGTCGATATGAGATCACTGGCAGCCCAAGAGAACATAATTGATGGTTCTGTAAGGAGGGTGGGAATATGCTCTCTTCCATGTCAGTCACAGCAACTCCATGCAATCATGGGTGTCTGTGAGCTTTTGCATGTGAATGTGGGTGGATAGCCCTTTCCTCTGAGTGTGTGTGACTCCGTCCCTGACGTTTGCCGAGCAACAGTCTGAAAAAGAATAATGTGGTTATCTGGAATCACATGCCTTGGAGCGAGCACATGGTGACCTTTGCTCTCCCTAGGTGGTGTCTGTGATGTGATGTTTGATGGGTGGAAATTCATGATTTGATGACAGGGTGAAATTAGAGGAGAAAAATCAGTGAGAAAAGAATTATGCAAAATGTCTCGGTATTTAAATGTATTAGTTGGGGACATTACTTGTTTGTACGTTAGTATTAATGGTCTGTAATTTTTCGTTGTCAGTGATTTAGTCCACACCACTGAAAGTCTTCGGAATGCTAAGCTCTCAGCTGGGAAGACTGAAAAAGAAAGTCGGAACCTTGACGCTCTTCTGGAACCGTATAAGACCGAAAACGCCCGGCTCGTCCGAGAAAACAATGAACTGCACTTGGGGCTTCTCAAATTGAAGGAGGATAAAGATCGAACCACTAGAGGTTAGCAGACATCTCACACCACATCACACAGATCATATAAAGTACATCACCCACTACACCTATGGTTTTTCATCCAGATTGTATATTATACTGTTTATTGTGTTTATTGTGACTAGAGTTAAAGGCTTACATCAGGAAGCTGGACCACGAAACCTCAGATCTAAAGTTTCTCAACAATCAGTATGTGCATAAGGTGCGCGCTCTGGAGAGGGACAGCAAAGCCAAAAACGATCGCATTCAGCAGCTCCAAGAGAAGAACATGCAGGCTGTAGTGCAGACACCAGGTAGCTTCAAAACAACCACCGTACTCCACCTACTCCACTACCAACTTCAGTACATGCTCCAAGCTCTCTTGTGTTTGTTGTCAAAAATGTTGATGATTCTGTAGTTAGTGGGAGTTGTAGTGCAGTGTTCCTGGATCAGCAGATCAACCCGTCATATTTGAACATGCTTGTGAAAGTAGCAGCAGTGAATATGTGTCATCAGAGTGGTACATGTGCACAAATATGCATGAAATTGAATTTAAAATAAAAACAGTAATCCTGTTGGGAGCAGCATAGTGGTTCGCATTTCCATCTCACAGCAAGAAGGTCCTGGGTTCAAGTCTCAGGCACAGTGAGGGCATTTTTGAGTGGGGTTTGCATGTTTTCCCTGTGCTTGTATGGATTTCCTCCAGGTACTTCCTTCCACAGTCCGAAGACATGCATATTAGGCTATATGCTATTCCAAATTGCTCCTAGGTGTGTGTGTGTGTGTGTGTGTGTGTGTGTGTGTGTGTGTGTGTGTGTGTGTTAGCTCTGCGATGGACTGACGAGCTGTTCAGGGTGTAGCCTGCTTCTTGCCCACTGTTGTCTGAGGCTGCTGCCCCCTCGCAACTCTAATAGGAGTAAGCGGTTCGGCTGATGAGGGAGTAAATCTGTGGTGTTTAGTGTTTATATATTTTCATCAGATAAACGTACATTGATTTAATATTAAGGAATAAATAATAAAAATTTAAAATGAACAAGAAAAATATATAAACAAAATAAGTGTGGTGAGAGACCCTAAGAAACCACAAGGCTTTTCGTGGTCCCCCAAGATATAAAATAATATTGCTTGATTTTATATTTTTCCCTTTTTCTTCCTTTTCTTCATCTTTTTTCCCCCTTTCCTTCCTCCTTCCTTTTACTTTCTTTATTAATCTAGTGATTTATTATGATTTATCTCGAACAGGAGGGAAAAAGAGGCCGATCGCTTTCAGACGCCAGCGGATGCAGATAGATGAGCTCCTACCTGCCTCCCGTGGCCTCGCTTCTCCAGCTGTGGCACAGCCTGATGACCCGTACATTGCTGATCTTCTCCAGGTGGCTGACAACAGGTATGAGAGTGATTATTACTATAACTGGTTATAAAGAGCATTATCAGATTTTTTTTATTTTAGGTTTGTGCTTTTTGTTGCATAACTGGTTTGTGTGAGTGAGGACTGCGGTTTGTTTTAGGATTCAGGAGCTGCAGCAGGAAGTGACAGCACTGAAGTTGGATCTCGAACAAGCCCATGGGGGAATCAAGCACCTCAACACTCAGGTATGTATGATGCTTATAAGACCTGAGATGATTATTATTATTATTATTTTTTAATGAAATTACAGGACTAGTGTGTGTGTGTTGTGCTGTTTGTAGGTGGAGGAACGAGATAAAGAGATCGAGCGCCTAAATCGGGCTCTAGATGGAGGACGACCCTACGATGTCATCTCTCTGGAGGCTCAGAACATCAGTAATGAAAAGATCATTGCTCACTTAAACTTACAGGTGATTCATTTGCAATAGTATTGAACATGTTAAGATGTAAGCGAGCTGTTAGGGGTGTACCCCACCTTCGCCAAGTGTAAGCTGAGAGGGGCAGCAACCTCCTCACGACCCTAATTGGATAATGCAGTTCAGCAAATGAGTGAGATAAATGTCATGTCATGTCATGTCATTTTCTGAACCGCTTAATCCTAATAAGGGTCACGGGGAGGCTGGCGCCCATCTCAGCCGACTCTGGGAGAGGGCAGAGTACACCCTGGACAGCTCGCCAGGCCATCGCAGGGCTGAGATGAATGTGTGGTTGTGTAAATATGCACACGATTAAACTTGTATTGTGTTGTAGCACACTTAAACACTTATGTTGTAAGAGCTTTCAGCTTTATTTTTATATCCACTGTATTATAGGGTCGTGAGGAGGCTGCTGCCTCTCTCAGCTTACACTTGGCGAAGGTGGGGTACACCCCTAACAGCTATTATTGGTTGTGTAAATATGCACGCGATTAAACTTCTTACTGTGTTGTAGCACATTTTCATGTTGTAAGAGCTTTCGGCTTTATTTTTATATCCACTGTATTTGAAAATAGTTATAAATGATGAAGAAGAATGTTTTCATGTAGTTTTAGCTATTAGACCTCGGTGTGTGTGTGTGTGTGTGTGTGTGTGTGTGTGTGTGTGTGTGTGTGTGTGTGTGTGTTCTCTCTCTCTGTCTCTCTCTGTCTCTCTTTCTTTCTCTCTGGTTTGTTGTTCAGAGAAGCAAAGCTTTAGATCAGCTATTCACATAAATGCAGGTTCCACAACAGGGCTCAGGTGTTCCATGTTAATCATTTTATCTCCTATTGAAGACCCACATTAAACCACACCCCTACCTTCTAAAACGTATTGTTTGTTGTGACTTTTTGACTTTATTTAAAGCATTATTAAATTGTCCAGCCTTAGTTATGTAAGGAAATCTTTCTTTGTGTCTCTATAAGATTGAGTACCTGCAGGAGACAAACAGAACCCTGGAGCAGAAGGTGGAGGGACTACAACAGAAGAAGAAGACAGTTTCCAGTGAGGTGGCTGACCTGAGTGCCAAGAACCAGGAGCTGTGCAGCGAACTCACTCAGATAGACCAGCTCGCACAGCAGTTAGAGAGAGACAAAGAGAAGGTGTTGGAGACAGCTGACATGGAGCTGCAGCAGGCCAAGGTAAGGAACCCCTCGAACACATAGCTCTGTGATGTAACTGGAATTTAATTACAGGACCACCTTAAAAAATGTTTTTGTTTATAAAACTAATCTCACTTTATTACATACACTTGAATTTTTATGCATTTATCTAATCTTGTGGAAGCAGTGAAAGAATGGTGTGAAAAAGGAAAAAACACAGAGTGAGTGACAGTCCTGTTGGTGGAAACATGTTGATGATTTCAGTGTCATAGAAAAAAGACCATTTGTGGTTTTGAGCTGCCAGGAAGAATATGGTAACTGAAATCATCACTTTTTACAACTGTGGTGAGCAGAAAAGCATCTCAACATGCACAAAACATCAAACCTTAGGGTGGATGGGCTACAGCAGCAGAACACACTGGGTTTTACTCCTTTTAGCCAGGAACAACCATTTAAACAGCAAGGTGAAGGTTAGAAAAAACTATCACCTAGTGGTTTTTCTCTCTCCAGCAGTCCAGTTTGGGTGAGTCTGTACCCATAATAGCTTTATATTCTTGTTCTTCACTGAGGTAAATGTACCCTGATGTGCTGTTTTGTTCACGGTGTAATATGTTTCGTCTAATTAGAATCTTTTCTGCTTACTACAGTTGTGAAGAATGCTTATTTGAGTTACAGCCACAACTTCAAGGCATATTAAGGCATATTAAACAAGGCATATTTTTATGAAGGTGTTGCTGCACTGTTCCTGATGCCCTTGACTTTGTTCACAGAAAGAGATTCAGCGGCTACATAGACAAACAGAAGAACTGGAAGAAGTCATTTCTAAATTAAGACAGGTACTTATTACCTGAAACTCTGCTGTCCACGTGAAAAGGGCTGTTAACTGAGACATTAAATTCATTATGGAAGCTTAAATTGACAGATGTATATAACAGGGCAAAAGGGGTCTTCTGGGTTAAAGCTAAATTACAGCAGCAGCCAAAAGAGGATGATGTAGTTGGTATATTCTAAATGGGAATTACACAATTTGCTTGGTCCCCTATATGGATATTAAGAGCCTTATATAGTAGATAATGCTTGAATCAAAATGACGGACACTCACAGCTTGTCAGGGTCACTTGGAGCAAGTAGTGTCATCATTATCACGCTTTTAAAATAGAAAAAAGTAAACCACAAAAATCTAGTTTAGTTTTTTTTTTTTTAGTTTCCACTCCGAGTCTTCTCCTGATCATCTCAGAGACTCTCAATAGGGATAAGGTCAGGACTCTGTGGTGCCAGTTCTTGTGTGAAAATAATTCCTTATGCTCCCTGAACCACTCGTTCACTATCTGAGCCTGAATTTTATACCCGTGCCATCAGGGAAGAAAAGGTCCATTGATGTGATAACCTGCTCATTCAGTACATTCAGGTCATCAGCGGACTTTTTTATTTTATTATGTTGCTGAGCCTCGACCTCACCAACTGAAGCAACAATTTCATGGTGATTATGCGCTGTAATTAAGGCTCAACACGGTCCAACAAAGGAAAACATAAAACTGGGTGTTTTAACAGGACAATGACTTCAAACATACCCAAGGCCATAGCATGGAATAACATAACAATAAAGACCATAGCATGGTGTGCCCTAAAGTGTGGACTTTTCCTCTGACCAGAGAACCAAGATCAAGGTGTTCATAGCGTGACTGGAATCTATCCTCCGAATCATCATCCCTGACCAAACCTCAAGAGCAGTCCCTAAATAGCACATATATCCACATGCTCCCAAAGTCCTCAATGTTTGTGTAGCATGATTACTGGTCGAAGGAGCAGCTGTATGTTACGCTACCCTGACTCAAACATAATAATGAAGTGGCGGCCTGCACTGTGCTTCCTCGTTCTCGACAAGAACAGCATGCTATGCTGGTGCTTCTATCACCAAGAGAAGGAAAGTCAGAAGTTGGATTTCCGTGACCACATTACGAACTGTGCTAGAAAGGCCACTGGTCTAGAGGTGGACCACTCAAGTCTGCAAAAAGATATCAAGTCAGGTCACTGGCTGCCCCATGTCAACCCGATGTCAGAAACCCAGCTAATTTAATTCAACTATGTCATGAATAGATAATATTGTTTCTATTATGGATGTATGTTGTAAAATTATTGTGTCCCAGGAAAAAAAACAGCTTTAACACGTCAGTGAGACCCAATCTTGCTATGGCATTCATGTTGATGATGGGTGTAAACTTTTGACCACAACAGAAAGAGCATGCTGCATCCTATTCTTCATTTAGTCCATCTTTGCTTGTATAAATTTAATCTTTAAAGTTTCTGTGTAGATACTTACTAGCCTTTGTTTCAGAGCCTAGCAGAAGGCAGTCATGAGAAGGACAGTCTGAGAGATCAGTTATCAGAAATGCAAGAGCAAAATGTGAAGATGGAGGGACAGATGAATTTTTTGGAGGAGGAAAAGAAGAGACTGCAGGACAAAGTGAAGAACATGACACAAGCTGGTGAGAATCAGAACAATGACTTATATAATGATCTTTATAAGAAACAGTCTCCTTACAGTCCGGTGACACCTGTTGCAGGGCCCAGGACGACCTGACCGGGATCCTGCTGATAGCTTGCATTTAGTGATGTTATTTAATCACTGTTGTATGTGACAAGAATATTCCTGAGGTTTTGTGCAGTCCACCCTCAGATTTACTCACAATAAACCCTTTTTAAAAATCAGACAAATCTTTTGCGTCCGGTGTTCACTGCATAGCTGGTTGTTTTAAACGGTTTTTAATATATGGTAATGTAAAATAATAAGGGTCCGGTGGCAAAGTGGTTAAGGTGCTGGGCTCATGATCAAGAGGTTGTGTGTTCGCATCTCCGTAAAGACCCCACCGTGCTAAGAACCCTGGGCACGGTCTCAACCACAAGTGTGTTTCTGTCCTCCCAGCAGTATAAATGGATACCAGTAAAAAATACTGGGAAGATAAACTGCTATGGACTAGTGTCCCATCTAGGACGAGTTAAACTACTATACACAAACCGGGGATAAGCTCTGGCTCTCATGAGCCTGTAGGCTCGGGTGTAAAAGCCCAACTGACTTTCCTTTTTTTTCCCTCTCAATGTACAATAAAAATATGTTAACAAGGTTGATTAGATGAGATTCACAGATTCACCTCTGTAATGAGGGTTGTCTATTTACTTTCGATATGTCTCTGTGTATCTGATTTGTACCTGCATTTCTCACATTATTGATCTGTGTTGCAGATAAAGAAATGATTTTAGAGTTGGAGCGCATGCGTGCTCGGCACGGCATGTGTGGCAAAGACCACTCTCCATCTCGACTGGACGCTTTTGTCAAGAGTTTGGAAGAAGAAAGAGACCACTACAGACATGAGGTGGAGAAATACCAAAAGACAAGAGGTGGGGCAGGCAGTGTGAGTCCTACCAAGAGCAGGAGTCCAAGGAGGCCTGTAAAGGTAAGATAGTCAACAACAAATAAACAATACTGCAGAATATTAGGAACAGATACTTTTGGTAAAATTCTTCTGCTGCACCAGGTTTCTTCTATTTTACTGACTGTTTGTGTGCAGGGAGAAAGTGCAGACACTAAGCTGTCACAAGCGTTAAGAGACAGAGACGAGCTCCAAGCCATGCTGCTAGGCTTTGAGAAACACATGGAGGACATTCAGATTAAGGTCAAACTGCTCACCACTGAGAGAGATCAACTCGGTGCTCAGTGTCAACAGGTGAGAGAGTTGAATTTTAGCACATTGCATATGTTTAAAATATAGATGTACAGTGGGCACACCTTGGAAAATTCTGGTGAATAGTGCACTATAAGTGTATACAGGAGTGGATACTGTTTATGTAATAGAGCATTACTGTATGGCTGTGTGTCTTTGGTGCATAGGCCCAGGAGGAGCTGCAGAATCTTCGTAGCAAGTTAGCATTTTTTCCTGATCTGCAGGGGAGAGTGAGAGAGGAAAGAGAGCAGGCAGACACTGAACTCCATAAAGTCACAACAGAAAGAGATGCTCTCCGTGAGAGACTCAAGGTTTGTGTGGCTGGTCTGGTCAGACCATTTGTGTTTGTGGTAGACCACAGTGCAAAGTTCCAGTGTAGAGTCAGTAGTTTCATCACTTTCCACCAAACCACACAAACATCATAAAAAACACTCCATGACTTTTCAACTTAATCTCCATTAATTGCCTACATAAAGGGCTGATTCATTACCATGTCAATTATTGCTAATTATTTAACGTTTCTTTGTGCTAGAAAAAAGGACAGATAGACCATTTGCTCATAACTTGTACAAAAAAGGTTTAAGCGTAAATCATAGCAGGAATTTGTTGGCAGTTTTTAGGGTGATTGCATGTTTATTTCCACATACATTTACTTAATTTATTGATCTTTAATTAAAAAGATAATTGAATTGAAGAAAATTGTGCCTCTCATTGCTCATTTTGCAGGTCTTTTATTGACTATGCATGGTCGATGGTCGCTCATTGCTTTCAGTGTGCATGCCCATAATACTCAGTCATAAATAAGTGATCAGTTTCACACATTGTAGATAATGCATAAATATGCGCATACACATATTTTAAAATTAAAAAGTATTTTTATTTAAGAGGTATATCTACATTTAAGATGCGCTATATAACTAAATGTCAATATACACTTAATATATAACTACACAGGAAGCTACACTACAGAATATGGCCCCGGAAAATAAATAAATAAATAAACACATAAAAATGAATGTTTTTAAATGAGGTCATAGTGGAGTGCAGGTGGCCACTATCACACTTTGAAAAAATTTTAAATATGTATAAATTAAAACAATTATTTGCCTCAGGCTTGATGGATATTGCTAAATAGTGTGTATAATGTTCCTTATTGGGGACCATACAGTGATATCCACTTCGCATTCAGCCAATGATGTTTTATAACTAAAATTATATTGTTCTAAAGTAGGGATGTGAAGATATGATTTAACAGATAATAGTATTTTTATTATTCAGATGATTTGATGTTGATCTGTAAAATGTAAGGATTGATCTTATAGGCTAATATGCATTTTTGGGTAAAAGGTTTTCTAAGGTTCATTTTCACTATGATTAAACACAGCCAAGAAATTATAAAGACAGGTTCTAACTAGTAATAAAAGGTAATTACTAACCCCACAATGGATGCAACACTTTAGATCAACTTTTGAATCTAACGGCATTGGAGCGCTTCTTCTGAATCAATGTCAAATCAAAATCGAATCACATGAAATTAAATCAAATCATGAGCTTGTGAATCAGAATCAGGGCATCTGTGCCAAAATACAGCCGAGATATTCAAGTTAAATTTTCCACCATAAACTTGGAAAAGCAGCTCATTATTATCATGTCTAAATATCCTGTGCTTTATGCACACAGAACTTTTACAAGGATAATAACCAGTAACGCCATGCTTGGGTCCATGTTTCTGATTAGGGTTGGCATTTCCTGTGCTTCTATATTTATATATGCTCGTAGTGTTTTACTCTGGTTCCGGGTCAATATTGACATTGGGCTTTTGTGCAGTAATGGTAGCACGTGATTAGGTTAAGAGTCCACTATGCTGAATATTGTTAAATAAAATAAAATATTGTTAAATAAAAATGCCATATGGAACAGCTTTTTAATCATCTCAACAAGTGAAAAACAGCAGCTCTCTGTGCAGGTTTGTGGACAGTCAGACAGAATTGTGGCTGCTCAGAAATCAGGAAAGGGCTATAATGCCATACTGAAATGATTTCAAGTTCCAGTGGCTACAGTACAAATGCTCATCTGGACAAAGAAGACAACTTCTGTTCTTCTACTTTATGGTTAGATGAAACAAAAATTTAATTGTTTAGCCACAATGATGTATCCTTCATTTGGCGTAAAAAAGGAGAAGCCTTCAACCCTAAGAACACCATCGCCACTGTCGCACATGGTGGTGTGAACCTAATACTTTGGGGGTGTTTTTCAGCCAATGGACCAGGGAACCTCATCACAATAAACAGCACCATGAAAAAAAAGCAATGATCTGATCCTTTTTTGGAATTTTTTTTTTTTTTGTTTTTTGGAAAAAGTTTTCAGTAACCAGATTTTTGTCCTGTTTCCCGTACAAGAACATTCGTTACCTATTTTTATTACATGTTAAAGCTACAGGTACAGAATATAGAGGCGAAGCTGAAAATTCTGGAGTAGATATACTCTATGTTCTGGTAAATGTATCTCTTTTTAAGATTTAAGTTATAAGTGGAATATTTATGGATTATTGTTCTATTTGATTATGTGTGTGTGTTTTTGTGTACGTGGGGTGTGTGCAGATGGCTCAGACATCTGCTCTGACGGACAGAGAACAGGAGGAAATAAGAATAATGGATCTGGAGAGCACCGTTCAGATGGTACAAATCTCTAATTGTTCATTAAAGATTTTGTACCGGATATTAGTGTACTTGCTGAAGTATTTCTTCTCTTATGTAGATTCAGTAATTGCTGTGTGATTGCCATGTGTGCATGTCCTTTATGTGGATGTGGTCAGCTCTAGAATGAATGGCACCATTTAAAGAGAAATAAGTGTTCAGTATTAATGCAAACATTAGAGCTAGTTACTGGCACTGCTGAAATTTTTTGAAATACTATAATGGAAATGAAGGTGTTCTAAACTCCATATGAGGCTCCTCACATTACAATTTTCTTTGAAATCTATCACAATATTTTTTTAACCCTGAAAAAGTGTACAGAGGCTTTTGTGGAACTTGGGTACCATTTAGAGTTGGGATATTTAGCACAAATCCTGCATATATTATCTTTGCGAGAAGGTTAAAACTTGGCTGTAGATATTAGAGGGGTAAGGGCCTTGCTAGAGGGCCCAACAGTGACAACAAAGTGGTACCGGAGCTTGAAACACAGACCGAATTCGGAATCCTGAGGCTTGTCCACTGTGCCACCACCACCTCTGTCTTGTTAACTGTATGTAGTTGGAGAGAGAGCGAGCAGATCTGCGCACTCAGGTGGCTGTATTAAAGGAGAGCCGTATAGCTATGGAGGAAGAGCTGAAGGCCCGTTCAGCAGCTTTGCTTCAGAATGCAGAAGAGATGGCCCAGCACAGGGCTGAGAGCAGCACTCTAAGGTACAGCTTGTGTTTATTTATGTCTCTTTTTTGGAATGTAGATTCTCCTGGATTCCAGGTGTTACAGTTTTCAGAAAATCGAAACGTGTGTTTGCAGACTGTTGCAGGAGCAGATGGAGAATTCTCTCTCTGATGTTCAGCACAGATTGTCTGTAAAGGATAGCGAATTACAGGCGGCTCACCAACAAATGGACAAATTAGAGGATAGAATCGGTAAGTGTCCTGCTCTCAAATCTCTATCTTGCTCACCACTTCCTGTGTCATTTTATTTGCTGTGATTTGTGACAAGCTGAACAAATCCTGCACCTCTTGTAACTATCACAGCAGCCATATGCTACATGTTTTATATTTTGATAAGTGTGAATTAAAAAAAAGAGTGTTTTGGATGTGTGTTATTTCTAGCTGAGTTGAATAGAAATGAGTCATCCCAGACAGATGAGGTGGCAGCACTGCAGACTGCCATAGCATCTCTGGATCGAGAAAAGGACATTCTGCAGGAGGCAGTGGACCAAAAGGCAGAGAGCATGGTCCTGCTACAGGACCAACTACACAAGAAGGTACCTCAGTCTCCACTAATCATATAATATAAAGATTTAGGCACTGCCGAAAAGTGGGGCTCTCTACTGATTGGTGTTCGAGGCTAGTGTTATAAGAGTAGCAAGGCTCCCCTGCATTTTCAGTCTGGAGCGAAAGCAGGAAACATTAATGCAGTTTTCTTTTCACCACCATTTTTATCACCTGTATTGTTAGTGTAATAATCTGTGTGTTGCTGCTAATGTTTCATGTCGTTTTGTGCAACAAAGGTTTGTCTGCATACCTGAGTTGTATTGTGTATTTTTTTTATTTTGTGTGAGTCTGTGCAGTGGTGTATGAGCCTCTATTTTTTGGGTTTCAGTTTCTCGAGCTATATATAACAGCCAATCAGAATAAAGTTAGCATTTGGGTACATATTTTGGACAGCAATTAAAGTCATGTTTCATGCCTGTGGGGCTCTGCTCAGGAGCTCCGCTAATAAGCAATAAAATTGCAGAGGCAATAATTTCCCTTGCGGGATATATACAGCATATCAAAAATATATATAAAAAATGCAAGAATCCTGAAATATGATTATATTGTTGTAAAGTTAAGCTCATGATATTGTTTTTTATCTTAACTGAAATCACAAGCTTCTGTTATTCTGCAGGAGAAGATGCTGACAGAAGTTCGCCTCACCATATCAGAAATGGAGAGCTCTTTAGAGTAAGTGCGCTTAGATATTTTTATTTATACCACAGCAGGTTGAAGAGAAGTATGGAAAAAACTGTTTCAAGCTGTAACATTAATGGTAGGTTAATTCTAATGCATGCTTTCTAATACATTATTGTTTCTATAGTAACAGATAATAATCAAAGGCTGATAATAAATTGATAAAAAAAAAAGGTTGATGCTTTAACCAAGTCAAATATGTAATTGTTGATGTGCTGATTATTTCATTCATTTTATTTATTTTTTTGGCCTCACACACCCCGTGTACAGTTTTGGGGAAAAAAAAGGGGGGGGGGGGGCAAGGTGCTGAGAGGAGGCAGGGAGAGGATGAGGAATTGGGTGAGAAAAGGGATGTGGAAGTATGGGAAAGTAGTAGTTTTAGAAAATAATAAATAAATATATCCATTCAAAGGCTATATATACTGTCAAGGTTATCACCAGTATAGTACAATTATATAATTTGGTTTACAGCCCAAATATGTATGTAGTAACTCTAACATTTATGGAAGGTGCTCAAGTGTTTACACTTACAGTTTGAGTGTTCTTAGTGTAAGTGGAATAACACTCCAGACTGCTCAGCTATCCGAAAGTGTGGATTATTTTCATATGATCATATTTATATACTACACAAGTCTGTTGTGTGTTATTCTTTACATAGTAAATCATTTTATGTACAGACTAGAATTTAGTGTTTGATTGTGTGTTTTATAGACAATTAAAAGGAGTGCTGAGTAGCCGCGAGCGGGAAATAGCTAGTCTACGCAGACAGCTGGATCAGTCGCAGGAGGAGCTCTCCTCAGTTAGCCGAGACCGAGAGATCGCACTAAGGGAGAACCGCAGACTACAGGACGACCTGGCTACCATGACCAGAGAAATCCAGGTATACATACAGACACTGTAGAACCAGGTGGAAAATGTTAGATATAGTTCAGTGAACATATAAAATGTGTGTGAAGGCAGTGCACAAGGAAATGGAAGAGGCACTGCGAGAGAGAGACGAGTTAAAGATGCGAGTCCACGCCTATATTTCTGAAGTGGCCAAGATCGAGAAAATGATGGCAGCTAAGGTAGACTGCATTTATGTGCTTTATGGATTTCTCCAAATATTTATTTAATGAGGAAATGCCCGCTTGATGATTTTAGTATTGCAGTATCGCTATCCCTCAGCTGATATGCACCTCATACTTGCCACTTTTATGGAAGCATGTCAACTCATGATGTGCTACTTATTCAACAGGAGCAAGAGTACAAGGACATGTTGGAGCATTTCCGATCTGCACACATGGACGCTGAGGAGCGCGAGCTAAAACTGCAGCAGGCCGAGGGTCTGAACAGCTCTATCAAACTGGAGCTTCTGTCCTCTGACACCGAGCGCAGACACCTCAGAGAGAAAGTCTCCCTGCAGGACAGAGAGATACAGGAGGTATATTTCAGTATTCATATCATGTCATAAAGTGAAATTGAAATGGAGATTCTGGATAAAGAAAGAAAGAGGGGCAATCATACAATGCAAAGTTTCCCCTCCAGGCACAAATGGATTATTATGTGGCATAGTTATAATTTCTCCTCCCTGTAGGTGTTGGATCAACCTTTTGCCCCGTGTAAATTAAATATGGGTTTGTTTGTTTTTTCAATATGATCCCATACATGGATCACCTCCAAAATGTAATGGGTTCTTGCCAGGCCGCATCCCTCCTCTATGTTTGGTGAAAATTGGTTCAGTAGTCTTTGCCTAATCCAGCTAACAGTCAAACAAACAGATGCTGGTAAATACATAACCTCCCATGCCAAGCGGTGGAGGTAAAGATCCCTCTACAGTGTCCACTGGTGTAATTTAACATCAGATGAAACAGAGAGGACAATTCCGTGTTCAAGAATAGCTATGCAGTATCGTCATCCTGTAGAACAGTGTCTTGTCTTGTAAAAGTTGTGGAAAGTTTACAGTGGAACAAACAGATCCCTTTCACTTTAACTGAGATCTGTTAACTAGAGGATTGGTAAAATGTAATGCTATATAGATATATTTCAGATGTAATGTCCTAAAATACATACTGTGCTGATATGCAGGAAAGAACTACAGTACATTCCCACTGAATCCACTGAGCAGACGACATAAAGCAAAGCAATAAGGCTTAAAAAAATTACCCTGGATCCGTAGTTAAGAGAAAATCTGACTTCTGTTTTATCGTTACAGTCAATATGTAATATATTTAATAATATATAATTTATACTCTGGTTTCCTCCTACATTCCAAAGACATGCACGTCAGGCTAATTTGTATGATAATGTATTTATAATGGCTTACATTTGACCTTTCTTTTGTTTTTTTAATATTTGTTGTACTTTGGACTCTACCATAAAATTATAAATATGATATGTGTCTCGTCCTTGCTACTCTCTCCTTGTTTTTATGTAGCATATGAATGCACTGCAGGCATATGAGGCTCAGGTGTCCTCTCTGATGCGAGCGACGTCTCGTCTAGAGGAGGAGCTGCAGTCTGCACGAGCCGAGAAGGCGTCAGTGCTAGGCGATCTCGCCTCAGTACGCGAACTCTGCGTTAAACTCGACTCCAGCAAAGAGCTGACCACACGCCAACTAACTGCCAAGAGCATGGAGCTGGAGAGGGTGAGTGTTACACAATATGTACACATTCTCAGTATTTTCATACGTATAGTATATCTTCTTTTAATACACAACCATCCCACATTCTGCT
This sequence comes from Neosilurus hyrtlii, assembly GCA_028564935.1. NCBI lineage: Eukaryota > Metazoa > Chordata > Actinopteri > Siluriformes > Plotosidae > Neosilurus > Neosilurus hyrtlii. Next base: position 6,386,590 of record JAOUQZ010000033.1, on the reverse strand, counting down.
TCACGAAGGAGCTCTGTAAGTTCTTAAATGTTGTCCGTGTTGTGTAAATCCAGGTGACTGGTGAGCTGGAGGACGTACGTTCTGAGATGGAGCTCCTGAAGAAACAGCTGGCTAGTGAGAAGGTGACTGTGCGTAACCTGGAGACGCTGCTGTCCACCAACCGACAGAAGGAGTTTCAGAACCATCTCAGTGCAAGTGAGAGGGAGACAGAGCTGAAAGTGCTCAAAGACCGCCTGGCTCTCGCAGACAGCAAAGTGTAAGACTTTGAATATATTCAGGCATCAGTGTCATCAGCCTCATCTGTGGACTTAAACTGGTACGTGCAGTGATGGAGCTGTTGTGTGTTGTGTTTGGATCGTGCAGGGTAAGCCACACTAGAGAGGTTTCTCAGCTGCGTGGAAAAATGTCTCAGCTGCAAACAGAAATGGACATACTGAAGAGGCAACTGACCACTGAGCGCTTTGAGCGGTGAGACAGTCAGTCCCATCTAATGTACAATCGGTGCTTAGCAATGATATTACACCACCTATCACAACTGAGAGAAATGTAATTTGTTTTTGGCCGTGGATCCATATGTGTATATATATATATACAGTGGGGATCGAAAGTTTGGCCACCCCAGGTAAAAATTTGTATTAATGTGCATGAAGAAGCCAAGGAAAGATGGAAAAATCTCCAAAAGGCATCTAATTACAGATGAGACATTCTTATAATATGTCAAAAAAAGTTAGATTTTATTT
>JAOUQZ010000033.1:6342679-6353428 GCA_028564935.1 Neosilurus hyrtlii | reverse complement strand
CATGTTCTCCCTGTGCTTGCGTGGGTTTCCTCTGGGTACTCCGGTTTCCTCCCACAGTCCAAAAACATGCACAGTAGCCTAATTGGCTGTTCCAAATCACCCATAAGTGTGAGTGTGAGTGTGAATGGTTGAGTGACTGTTGGCCCTGCGATGGCCTGGCAAGCTGTCCAGGGTGTACCCCGCCCTCGCCGCCAGCCTCCCCGCGACCCTAATTAGGATTAAGCGGTTCAGAAAATGAATGAATGAAGTTTTTTTTTTGTCTGCTACATCCACACACACACTCTCTCTCACAGACACACACAAAGTCAGTAAAGCTTATTTTGTGCACAGATCAGTATCATTCATTACTTGCTATATGAAGATGAATTTAAACACACAAAAACCATCATGGGTGGTGCTTCAACTCAAAGAGAGGGGGGAAGAAAACGAAAAGATGAATGGCAATGGAGTATGGAGGTAAAAGTGGAACAGCAAATAGTGTACCAACCTTCAGGGAGCTCTGGCCAGTGAGAGATTTGAGGAGAGTACAGAAAAGAGGTTATAAAGCATTACAAAGTCACTTAGTGAAATAGGAGAGAGAGAGAGAGAGAGAGAGAGAGAGAGAGAGAGAGAGAGAGAGAGAGAGAGAGAGAGAGAAAAAGGGTGTTTAATCAGGTACACTAGGTCCATTTTGGCTGCATCAAGAGACCCAACAGTTTGAAAGTCACTCACTCTACATACACCTAGTAATCAGGCAAAGGGTCCAAAGAATTTAACTTACACTGTTACTACAATACACACATTGAAACAGACGTGCATGGTATCACTGATTTTACCACTAGGGGCAGTAGTGAGTAGGATAAACTGTGGCTATACCTTCTAGCAGTTGGGGACTGACATTAACAAATTCCACTTTCTTCCTCAGGTAGCGCTGGTTCAGCTTCCAGATGCAGGAAATGAAGGAGTTCTTCTCTGCTGTGCTGCTGGCCACCCAGCGATACACCTTCTCAAAGTGCAGGTCAAACTCTGGGTTCTCCTAAAAACGCAGAGGAAATGATAAAATCTGCGTTATGGCAAAAACGCAAGTGCAAGGTACCTCCAACACACAGCATAGACAACACATACTGGGTTTAATTGCCAGTAGGATCTCTCAGTAGATGTACGTCACCAAGTAGAAAATAAACCCTCTCTCATTTGAAGAATTTATGAAATGGCTGGGTTTTGATCTTTTAATGTCACTCGTTTGTCTCATGTGAAAGTCCATGTATGGTTTCCTACAGTATCAGCATGGCTATCAGCCTCAATTTGATTAGCTATAAGCGCTCTATCTCCAAAACGTTGTGATGTTGCTCTGACCTTCACATTTGACCTTGGCCTTCCAAAATCAAATCACTCTGGGACTCAGGTAAGGTATGGGTGTGGCCAGGATTTTGATATAAAAAAGCAAGCAAACAAACAAAAAAAACTATAGACAAACGTATAAACTATAAGACAAACGCCGATGATTACAGTGCAGTACAGATTACACTGGAGGTGATCATACAGATGTGAAACACTCTACCACTTACAAAACACTCCTTCCTGATATTAAATTACTTACAATATTATTAGCTACTCTGGAACTACATGTCAGTTACACTCAGGTACTTTTACTCAGGCAAAAATCAGGCAACTGTGTGTGTCCTTGGTGTTATTTTGAAGTGGCCGCTGTTCGCTACAATCCTAAACCCTTCCCTATTTAAATGAGTTGCATTTTCACTAGGCAAATTTCCACTTCTTATTGATTTGAGAAGTTGGCTAGTGCTACACGTTGGCTAGTGTTTAGTCCACAGTACGTATCGTTCACTTGTACATACTAGACATTACATAATTTATGTGTGACGTGTTGCGAGAACCTGGCCAAAGTCGGAAAATCACTCAATGAGCTATGCGTCATGTTCAGGTGGTACATGATCTGTGCCAAAAACTCTATTCTATTTTATCAATTCTATTTACTGCTCCCAATGAAAAACATCCTGCAATTACAGCATTGCTTATTTTTGCAATAAAAAATGTCAAACTCCACCAAATGATGCCTTTTGTGAAGGAGAAAATTCACTGAAAATAAATGTATATAAAACCAAGCACGTATCCTCTGGACAATAATGTAATTTCACGTTTCCATGGTAGCTTTCTTTCCAGAGCTAAAGGACCATTTAAAACACTATGAGTATATTTATCTGTATAAAGTGGGTCAGAGTTTCAATTCAGAGTACAGTCATCCGTCAGAGTAAATTCTATCACTTTCATAAAGATCCACTTTAAAAAAGAAAATGGATTTTGTTAATTAGGCTGCTGTTTAAACGATTTCATGACACATAAGGCCGTGTACAGTGGTGCTTAAATGTTTGCCTAAAACATCATGAGATTTTCAGTAATGTCTTAAAAGTAGATACAGAGAACCCAGATAAATAAATGAGATGATAGATGAGAAAATATTTATTAACATCCCAGAGTTGAAGCTGTTCTGTACGGAGGATCGAGCTAAAATTCTTCCAAGCCGATGTGCAGCACTGATCAACAGTTACCGGAAATGTTTAGTTACCGTTATTGCTGCAAAGGGGGTCACACCGGATACTGAAATCAAACATTCACATACTTTTGCCACTCGCAGATATGCAATATTGGATCCTTTTCCTCAATAAATAAATGCAAATAAATATTTTGTCTCATTTATTTTACTGAGTTCACTTTATCTACTTTTAGGACTTGAGTGAAAATCTCATGATGTTTTAGGCCATATTTACATAGAAATGCATAAAATTCTTAAGGGTTCACAAAGTTTCAAGCACCACTGTACAGTTTATATTCAGCAGATGGTAGAACATGGATTCGTTTAGATTTTTATATAAAGCCCTTTGTCAAACAAATGAATTAAAAGAGCATGTATTACGTGGTACTTTTAAGTCATCACGTCACCAAATCATTTAAATATCAACCTAATTACTAAAAGAGTGGCTCTCTGATTGACGACTGCAGTCTGGAAAGAAACGCTGACCCATTTTATACTGATAGTCACGCTATACGGCTCTGAGGAGATACACCGTCCCGTCCTCTGTGAACACATCATTGAACTTTTTTTCCTCATTTTAAACGTTTCTGTTGTTTTCTTATTTTTCATATTCTATAATTAATACCAATAACAAAGTGACTAGTTTCTTACTAAATGTTCTTGATGGTGCTGTTAGTCTCTGATGTAGTGAACGTGTTTTCGATCAGGACTCCAAAGCTCTTCGGTAATTCGAACATGTCAAGGTTTACGTCACATCTACATACACACTCAGGAGCACGACAGCTGAACGGTGGGGCCGGTGGTTAGGGTGCTGGGCTCATGATGGAGAGGTACTGGTTCATATGGTACATTTCTTGTATACAGGTCCAAAAAAAAAGTAAAAAAAACAAAAAACAGTACGGGAAGCATTTGACTGCCGTTTGAATATTGATGCTGAACGTAAAACAAGCAAGTACTGAGTTTAAGGGCAATTACCTCTTCACACAAGTGCACTTTTGGTCTTCATTACATTAAGATCGTTAGAAATCTCTCTCTCTCACTCACTCACTCTCACACACACAGCGCTTAATTCTTCACTGGGGTCACGGGGAGGCTGGAGCCTATCTCAGCTGAAAGGAGGGGTACACCCTGAACAGCTCACCAGACCATGGCAGAACAACACACAACCATTCCAAGGTGCAATTTGGAACAGCCAGTTCGCCTAATGTGCATGTCTGTGGAATGTGGGTGGAAACCGGAGTAACTGGAGGAAACCCATGCAAGAACAAGGGAGAACAGGCACAGGAACGTTCGAGTCGGGGACTCGAACCCAGGATCTTCTTGCAGTGAGGCGGCATTGCTAACACTGTGCCACTGTACCGCCTCATTAGAAACCTGTGTTATATTTTCCCGGACTGTATGTTATGATACTGAATAAGTTTGGAGAATAAAATGCTATGAATAAAAAAGAAAGAAAATCAGGAAGGGGCAAATACTTACTGTACTTACAGCAAATAAAGAGCAGGAATACACAGACAATTAAAAAAGAAATTTATGATAAATAAATAACTTCACTACTGAAAGCTTACCTTGGTGGCATCTTTGGCATCAACCTCGGACAAATCTCTGAGCTCCCAGGCCATTTGTCTCTTATAGAAGTCTCCTTTATCTGACTTCTTCACTTTCACCACCTTCACCTGTACGGGCCGCTCCGTAGTCACTAACAACCAATAAAAGCACAAGGACGTATAGCGATCATCACAGGACATTTATTGTTTAAGAGCATTGCTACTGTTTAGATTCATAATGTGAGTTGTGCTTTTGCAACATTTCAGATGTAAAACACCACAACAAAGTTAACATCCGATCAGAGCGGAAGAACAGACCGTTTTCATGTTTTATTTCCTCACCCGTGGCACACAAGAAGCAGTTCTTCTTCTTTTTGCCTGCCTTGCAGACGTTGACGATGCTGAGAAGGCGCTCATCATTGGGAGTGAAAATATCCCTCTGGAGCGCATGCTTTATGGCAGTCATTCTGCTTCCTGGAAAATATTACACTTTCAGGATGTAGAATCAACATTAAAATTGTTAATCTTAAAGACAAATATGTTTAGACAAAAAAAAAAAGACATTTGAACATGACTTTAACTCTTCCATGTATAAATTATTATAAGCACATCCATATTTTATTACTGTACTTTTTTGACTTAGTCAAGGTGGAGGGAACTATGAACGCACACACACACACACACACACACACACACACACACACACACATACAGTGGTGTGCAGTGAAGATTATACACCACCATTTTGTGTAAAAGGGCTCTTAATAAAAAGAAGTAAAAAATTACTTCTCTAGTCTATTTTTTTGGTGGTAATGTATTAAACAATGCTATTGTAGGCAAAAAAAATATTCCTACAAGTATATCGAGGTAAAAGTATGGCCAGTAAACAAAAACAATGAAAATACCAATTTTTCAGAAAAATGAAAAAAAAAAATATTTTGACTTCTGCAGAGCATGAATTAACTTCTAACTATACAGAATGGTTTAGTAAGTGAAAAAAAAAAAAAAATACAGTAGTGTGCAGTGATGTCTATACACTTAACAAAATTAAGAAACCAAGTATGTGTGTGGGCGTTCTTGTTGCCCCCCATCTCGATGTCCACATGTTGGGGTTCTCCCCGGTTGGGAAGCTTCCCTCCGCCACCCTCCTGACTGTTGTTTGTACTTATGCACCAAATGACAGTTCAGAATACCCACCCTTTTTGGAATCCCTAGGGGTGTGCTAGCAGGCGCTCCCCCGGGCATTCCCTCATCATCCTGGGAGACTTCAACGCCCATGTGGGCAAAGACAGTGTGACATGGAAGGGTGTGACTGGTAGGTACGGCCTCTCTGATCTGAACCCAAATGGTGTTTCATTGTTGGACTTCTGTGCACGTCACGGTTTGTCCACCACGAACACCGTGTTCAGACATAAGGGTGTCCCTAAGTGCACATGGTACCAAGACACCCTAGGCCGCGGTTTGATGATCGACTTTGCAGTCGTGTCATCGGACTTTTGGCCGCATGTTCTGGACACTCGGGTGAAGAGAGGAGCTGAGCTGTCAACCGATCACCACCTGGTGGTGAGCTGGCTTTGATGGCGGGGGAGGCCGCTCTCCAGACCTAAGAGACCCATGCATATACTTAGGGTCTCCTGGGAACATTTGGCAGAGTCTCCTGTCAGAAGAGCCTTCAACGCCCACCTCCAGCAGAGCTATAGCCATATCCCAATGAAGGCCGGGGACATAGAGTCCGAATGGGCCATGTTCCGTGTCTCCATTATTGAGGCAGCAGCCCGGAGCTGTGGCCAGAAGGTCATCGGTGCCTGTTGTGGGGGCAACCCCTGAACCGGGTGGTGGAGCTGAAGCTGAAGAAATATGCCTATCAAGTCCTTTTGGCCTGTGGGACTCCTGAGGCAGCGGACGGGTACCGACAGGCCAAACGTGCTGCAGCCTGGGCTGTCACCGATGCAAAATCTCATGTGTGGGAGGAGTTCAGAGAGATCCTGGAAAGCGACTATCGGTTGGCCTCAAAAAGGTTCTGTACCACCATGCAGTACTCCACAAATACTGTTTACAGTGGAAGTGGGGAGCTGCTCAACTCGACTGGGGATGTTGTCGAGAGGTGAAAGGAATAGTTCAAGGACCTCCTCAATCCTACCAACATGCCCTCTGTGGAAGAGGAAGAGCCTGGTGGTTCAGAAGGGGACCTGCCCATTACTCGGGTAGAGATCACCCTCATAAGTGGCCGGGCTCCGGATGAGATGCGCACTGGATTTTGCAGGACTGTTTTGGTTAACACATCTCTGCAACACCGCACAGTCATCGGGGGCCGTACCTATGGATTGGCAAACTGGAGTGACATTTCCACTTTTCCAACAATCGTGGATTCACACCCCTCAGCCTCAGGAGTACTGGAGAATTTTTATTTTTTTGGGGCTGGGCATCGTAGTTTCCAAAATTTTTTACTAATTTACAAAATATAAAAATTAAAGACTTATAACTTGACTGTACATAAATACATATGAAAGAATTGGTGTTCATAAGATGAATTAACTTTCAGTCATGCAAGTCTGCAAGTTTATTAATCTCTCTCTCTACCTCTCCCTTAAACCTCTCATGGTTGTGAGGAGGCTAAAGCCTATCCCAGTCGACATCGGGCAGATGTGGGGTACACCCTGAACAGCTCTCCCGAACATCACAGGGCCAACACACACACAACCATTTCCATTCATACTCACACCTAGTGGTCTTTGTACTGTGGGAAGAAACCCACACAAGCACAGCGAGAACATGCAAACTCCACACAGAACCACACTCGCCGAGCCCGGGACTCAAACCCAGGGCCTTCTTGCCGTGAGGAGGACGTGCTAACTGCTAGATATTTACAATGACAAAAGAACAACATGTTTGTTTGCTAGTTAGGAGTGAGGTTAAATAGTTTTTAACAAATTTCTCAGATGCTGTTTTAATGAAATTGGCCAATAAACAACACAGGAGGCTCGGTGACGTAGCGGTGAGAACATCCGCCTCATGGCAAGAAGGCCGTTGGTTCAATTCCCGGGCTTGGCGAGGGCATTTTTGCGTGGAGTTTGCAGGTTCTCCCCAGGCGCATGTGGGTTTCCTACGGGTACTCTGGTTTCCTCCCACAGTCCAAAGACGCGTACTAACTGGCTAACTGGCTGTTCCAAATTGCCCCTCGGTGTGAGTGTGAGTGGTTGTATGTGTGTTGGACCTGAAGTGGTCCGGTTAGGATGGACTGTTCACGGTGTACCCCGCCTTCACCCAGTGTCGGCTGAGATAGGCTCCATCCTCCCTGTGACCCTGGTAGGATAAAGCTGAGAGAAAATAAACATTTCTGGGACTAATTATAAACACAACCCTATGAAAACACAGGCTAACAAAGACCACTGAGAGGTTCCACTAGACAGGTTATGACATTAGTGAAGTACTGTGTAGGTTTATATAAGGATTTACATATAATAAATATAAATAAACATAACCGACTGGTCAGTTTTAGACCTTTAGGAAAACCGGAAATAGAAAACCAGCTCGACTTCCTCACCTCGGATTACAGTCGCGTGCAACGGAAATACTGCTGAAATGCAAGATTTCTGCTTTAGTTACTTTTACAAGTTTACTCTGATTATTACTGCATTATTATTTCCAATGAACCCGAGGCGTATTTGGAGACACAGCCCAGACACTGTGCACCAAAACAACCCGACTTCCGGTCAGACCTCACTTCCGGATTCAGCGCCTCCTACAGGCTTGGATCAGTACTGCAATATAACAACTACCCCATCACTGTAATTGTTACAGGGTGAACTGATAAAACCTTCCACAATTAAGGGTTAAATCACAAAAAAATGATTAAATAAATAAATATAATTAAATTATTATTTGCACATATGAAACTTCATTGAGTATATCCTCCTGGATAAGTCCTGGATTGGATCCTCCTCCAGCGGTAGCTGTCATTGTCTCACTTGGAGGTGATTTCTGAAGGCTTGCCGTGGCTCGGCGCGTCGTGTCGGGTGGAACAGCGGTGACCTCCTGCTAAATAGCAACCTTAAGGGCTTCAAGAGTTTGCAGCCAGTGAGTTTAAGGTGATTTAAATAGAGTTAATGACTTTTAGGAGGCCGCACGGTGGTTGGCTCGTCGGCGTCACAGCAAGAAGGTCCTAGGTTCAAGTCTCAGGCCCATCCATTTCTGTATGGAGTACTTCCTGTGCTTGTGTAGGTTTCCTCCATGTACTCCCGTTTTCTCCCACAGTACAAAGACATGCACATTAGGCTAACTGGCTGGTACAAATTACCCCTAGGTGTGAGTGTGAGCGCGTATGGCTGTGTGTATGTGTTGCCCTGCAATGGTCTGCTGAGCTGTTCAGGGTGTACCCCACCTTCACCTTTCTGTGTCTATGTCTGGAGTAAGTGATGATTTTGGGTAGCCTCACAGAAAAAGCCTCATAATGAGCGATGTCACGGGAAAAGGGCCGGCCAGCCAACACTGCCACCAAAGAGATATAGAAATATTTCCCTCAGCATGTCAAATTATCCTTGAGCTGTTTGCCGTAGCTCCATCTTGCTCTACAATGTGCTCCCAACCATGCCATGTTGGTGACTGAGGACTCTTGGGAATGGGCTACCAATAGACTTTAACGCCACCTCTCCTTCCTCACTAACATTCATGTGTGCAAATAATAATTTGATTATCTTTAACCTTTTTTTATATTTACTCTTGAAATGTGGAAGTTTTCTTTTGGGTCGTCCCGTATTAGGGACACCCTGATACCTGTTCATTCATGCCATTATCACTGATGGGATAATGTGACGAGAAAACAGTGAGGTATAATTCATGGAGATAGATACTGCTCCAGAACTTCGTTAATGAACACATGAAATATCAGAATGGAGAAAAGATACTCCTTGACTCTGAAATTGATGCAGCCGTCTTTAGAATCAAGCAAACAAGCTTTGGGTTTGATGCTTTTGGTCGTCTCTGGCCTTTCTGTCTGGAGTTTGTTTGTTTGCGTGGGGTTCCACAAAGGTTCTCTGGTTTTCTCCCAAGGTTCAAAGACATACAGATCAGGATTAGATCAACTGTTCACTGACCTTTCACGTGGCACCCACTGGCATACCCCGGTATGTACTTGGTACCTGTCAGACGTTTGTTGTTGTATAATAGGGCATAAAGTATGATTACATTACGTTACCTAAATGATTTGTTTACGTTAATACTGCTAATAGCATTACTACTGTCATGACATTAGTTACAATATTATTAGTGGAGAAATTCAAATTTAAAAACATATGTTTTCCGAGTATTTGGACACATGCATGCTCTCCCTAACATGAAGACAACATTGAACTTTTAATTATCATATAAGATCCCAGCGTTAGACCTATTGGAAAGTATCTGTCTATGTAAATGTAATGACAAGCGTAATGTTACTTTACTCTAGTACAATTCCCATAACTCTCAAATGTCCAGTAATAATAACAGGAACAATATATACCAGCTCACACGAAAGCTAACTTACTAGGACTGAGCACGCACTCGTGGACCGAGGACAAACAAACACACACAATTTTCTGCGGAATGAAAATCGATACGTCACAGTACCTTCCGCGTTGCTCAAGCAAAAGGTAATAACCTGGTAGATGTGAATGTGAGTGTGAATGGTGTTGGGTTAGGCCCATCATGACCTGTCCAGGGTGGACCCCAGCTCTTTATCAAGGTCAGCTGGGATTGGCTCTAGCCTACAATAGATAAATAAAAAATGGATAGACAGTGTGAAAAGAAAAAAACCCTTCAGAGTACACCTGGTTAACAAATAAAGTTCAGAGGAGAACGCCCTGACTGGAGAAACTAAAGCACACCCATGCAGGCACAAGAAGAACCCCATTTCCTGTTAAGCACTGCACCACCATGCCACCTGTTTTAATCCTTACATGAAGCATTTAGAAATTAGGACCCATCAAACCATCTCAAAAAGTATCAGTGCTTTAATTAAACTCTTTTAAAACCAGAGTGGGAACACTTGTGTTTTAACTACTGCAAAATTACAAAAAGCTGTTAAATCATTGTATTTTATGGATTTATATTTTATTTCTGGTATTCCAGGGTTTTGAACTCGAGCTTCTCCTCCAGGGATGCAAGACCCCAATTTCAAAGAAGCTGGGACATAATGAGCTTCTTTAACCACTGAGAGGCACCACTGTGCACTTAGATTATAGGCAAACTGAAGTTAATACAGGGTGACCCAGTAAAACCTCCTATATTTAAAAGGTAAATGAAATAAAAAAATAAAGATAATCAAATTATTATTTCAACACCTGAAACTTCATTCAGTACAGTTTTATTCCTCGTGCTCTAAAGATGATCATCCTCCAAATGGTGGCCGTCATTGTCTATACACACTTGGATGTGATTTCTGAAGGCTGCCATGGCTCAACAAAAAACTAAAAACAACATTGTGCCCAAACACCTGAAAAAGCAAAACTGGAACAGGAAATGAGAGCAGAGTATTTTTATTTGGTTATGTTTCTACTAATTCTGAAAAGTGATTGATTTTTTGATTCTGATATACTGTATTAATCCCGCAAGGGAAATTATTGCCTCTGCATTTAACCCATCCAAAGTAAACACACACACACACACACACACACACACACACACACACACACACAC
>JAOUQZ010000033.1:6319490-6329602 GCA_028564935.1 Neosilurus hyrtlii | reverse complement strand
ACACACACACACACACACACACACACACACACACACACACACACACACACACACACACACACACACACACACGTTGACTGATTTCTGAAATGACAGTCTAACAGCATCATAACCTTCACCTTTGTTTCTATTTCCTTGTGGTCCTGTAAACATGTTCCGTGTTTGTGTTCCTGTACCTGTTATACATCCTTGTACTTTTATGTACGCTTGATATGAGTGTGCTTCTTTTTTTTTACTCGTTTTTCTACTTCTACATCCCTTGGGATGCGTCTTTTGCACTTGTCCTGGCATAAATGTGTTTGTTTTATTTGATGTGCGTTTGGCGTATAGTTTTTATTTCATTACACTAAGCAGAATACTGGATTGCCTGACGGGACGGTACGTTATTTTTCAAGAGCTCTTATTTCCCTGCTTCGCTCTCCGGCCTGCTACTTACTTGTTACTTTACTGTAAATATGCAAAGTGTTTGTTTGCACTTTCAGCTGCTTATTATTACATGTACAGCTATAAGACATGTGTGCACACAATCTGTATGCACATGTTCAGGTATAAAGGGCAGTCAGGCGTCACTTCTCCCTTTTTTTGCGAGGCAGTCTTGCACGACACAGAACAATGCTAACAAATGGATAGTAAAAAAAAAAGAACTGAATAAAAGATGTAAAAATAGGACAATTTTTTTTCAAAAAGGAAACGTTTGTGCATTAGCAAGTTCTTACAATATACATTATTGACATACTTTCCGCACAGTCATTCTCTAGTGCCAGATTTTTAATTTATCTGTGAAATGGTATATATATTTTTATTTTTTTATAAATGATTCATTTCAGAAATCCTGCATTACCTGATTCTGTTGAGAAAATGCCACCAAATATCCACAACCGAACATTACACACAAGGATGTCTACTGTAAACCTGAGAAATTAATTAATGGCAACCTCAAAAATTAGCAATAATTTGTACCAGAATTAATTCACTTAACTAAAATTAAAACTAAAACTAGCTGTGAACTGAAATAAAACTAACATTTTCAAAAAAGAAAAATTAATTCTTTCAAAGTCAGTTTCTCTAACGACCCTGATGGATAAGTGATATAAATAATGGAGAGATGAGTAGATGGATGGAAAAGCAACACTGACAGTTATTTAAAAATTTCAGACCATAATTTTCAACATTTCTATTAAAAAATTTATTAATTTATTTATTCTGGTACCCAAAAGTGGATATTTGTAAAATGGATAATATGTTTAGCATGTTGACTTCAAAAAACAACAAACAAAGGGGTCAAGAATAAATAATGTACATCAAAAACAACAAAACAAAATGGCACCTGCCAAAATAAAAGCCACAACAACCAGTATCGGGTACGGCCTCCGTTTGCACTGATACAGGCGGTGATCTGCAGTGATACAGGCGGTGATCTGCAGTGATACAGCCGGTGATCTGCAGTGATACAGGCGGTGCTCTGCAGTGATACAGGCGGTGATATGCAGTGATACATGTGGTGATCTGTAGTGATACAGGCGGTGATCTGCAGTGATACAGGCGGTGATCTGCAGTGATACAGGCGGTGATCTGCAGTGATACAGGCGGTGCTCTGCAGTGATACAGGCGGTGATATGCAGTGATACATGTGGTGATCTGTAGTGATACAGGCGGTGATCTGCAGTGATACAGGCGGTGATCTGCAGTGATACAGGCGGTGATCTGCAGTGATACAGGCGGTGCTCTGCAGTGATACAGGCGGTGATATGCAGTGATACATGTGTTGAAACCGGTCCAGCGAGTGCTACAACCAGGTGATGCGATTCTGTTCAGGAGTCGTCACTCTCTCTCTCTCGCCCTGGACGTGGCCTGTCGTCAGCTGACCCTGTCATGTAGTGGCGGTCAGTCAGGTTTCTGATGATGGGATGTGTACAGCCCATATACCTTGCTACCTCACTGTAGCTCAACCAGGCCTCTACCATACCCATTGTCCGGAGGCATTGTTGACGTAGCATTATTATAGATACACATTGTGTTTTGCTCAAACACAAAATGTTTGTTTTTTACAAAGTGACCCACACATGTGTAATGAAGCGTCACAAAATGACAACTCATCATTGTCTCAAGTGCCCGAGTACCATCAGCAATAAAGCCACAGGGAATACCCCCAACCACCACAACTACCACATCCACCTCACAGCAAGAAGGTCCTGTGTTTGAATCCCAGGCGTTTCTGTGTGGAGTTTGCATTTTCTTCCTGTGCATGCATGGGTTTTCTCCAGATACTCCGGTTTCCTCTCACAGACCAAACACATGCACATTAGGCTAATCAGCTGTTCCAAATTTCCCCAGGTGTGGATATGAGTGTGTATGTTGGCCCTTTGATGGTTTGGTGAGCTGTTCAGGGTGTACACCTCACTGGTCCACTGTTAATGGTGCATTATTAATTGTTGAATTAATCCTAATAGGATTAAGTGGTTTCCCCAAATGAATGATGAGTTAAAACTAAAACTCACACTAAAACTTAATAAAAAAGTAGTCTACAAAAATAAAAATACTTATGCACTTTTAAAACTAGCAATAAACTAAAGTAAAAAAAAATTTAACCAAAAAGACAACAATTTTTATTATTTAAAAAAAAGTCTGGTGTGTACATACATTTATGATTTGATGACTGCAATGCCCTAACCAGTGGCTACATCGTTTCACAGTGGACTCCTGATGGTTTGTCTCCAAAAAAGGCAAAATCTTAAAATGCACTTAAATATCCTAATTAGGGCAAGATAAAACTCTGGGCAAGGGTGGGGTACAACCCTGGATAGCCCGCCAGACCATCGCAGGGCAGAACCATGCTGATGGCAATCTAATGGCCTACTCTTTACAAACGAAAGCAATGGTTCTTTTACATGCCTCTCACCACAGACAGTGAGAAACGTGGCTGGCCTTGGATAACCCAGTGAGCTGCACTGGGGGGACAGCAGTGACAACTTGGTGATAGTGGGGCTTGAACCCCCAATATTCGAATCAGTGATCCTGTACTCTACTACCGGACCACCACTTAAATATCATTTCAATTGAAATTTAATAAGCAAAACATGCTTTCATAAATAATCTGTACTAAAAAATCTGTTACTAAATAATTAGAAGCCCAGCAAGAGTTATCGCAAGTACATAAACACAAAAATTTCCAAATCTTTGTTGAACTTGTCATTACCAGCTGCAAACTTTAAAACACAGTCAAACACAAGGCCTGCGAGCCAAGATCCGATTATCGCACATTATTTGCATTATTACCATGAAATGTAATTCATCATCCATCCACTAGGTGGACCCCACCTATTTCAAATAAACAGCTAGCCGTTCATGACTCAGGAAAGATTTCTTGCTAGCTTCTCACCGTCAAGCAACGTCAGAAAAAGAGAGTGAATAAAGAAAAAGAGGACAAATGAGTGAACAAAGAATATTGCTATGCAGATTTCATAGTTGCCCTTTTTAAATAGATGTTGAGTAAATATTTGGCCCTCAATGACCTTGAAATTTAGGGATGTGGCCCTCAGTGAAAATCAGTTTGACACCCTTGTCTTTAAAATGACTAAAAACTCAGAAAAAGCAGCATGAAAAATAATTAGCTTTTATCCGAGCTTGCTTAGTGCTTGATTCTGGTTTTGTGTCTTCTGCATTCACTCCGACATTTTAATTCAAAAATTCCTTTCCTTAGCAGTCAAAACTGACATTTCTGGCCTATGTCTGCCTCTTTATTTAGTGTAGCACAAGGTGTACTAATGAAGAGCTCAGAGTAGAATCCACAAACTCAATATCAACCTGACATGAACGCAGCTATCAGCTTTTTAAAAAAAAAAATTACAAAAATCACCATAGAAGTTTATTTGTGAAGGGAACCATTTGATGTACTCATGGATACTAGAGAGAATGTACTATTCTTAAATTCTTTTCCCTTGAATTTTACAAAAGAATCTGTGAAGGGTAAATCATTTGGAGATCACTTTAGTGAATTGATTGAAACTATAGCTGAGGCTTCACATTAGCGAAAGCTTTAACTGTGTCGTCTGGACTGCAACGCAACCTGCTTTTGCATGGCATGTGTGTGTGAATATTAATGTTCAGGGACAAAAGTACAAGACTAGAGAGCCAGAGGGCGCACACAGGCTCTAGTGCACATATGGCCAGTCTGGGTTTGTTGGACACCTGTCATAAACATGCGCCGCTGCCAAAACAGGACACTCATTCATGAGCTCCAGTGCTGCGCTTGCACATTGTGGTGTTGCTCTTTGCTCCTGAACTCTACTCGTATTTGCTTTGCTTTTGTTGCCCGTGTTTTGGCCTCGCTTTCTGTATTTGGTGTAGTTTACTCCAGTTTTGGTGCAATGAAGACCTGTTTTTTTCCCATCTCTTACTCATTACAAACAGTCGTAATATTTATTAAGCTACACTAATTAGCCCTAACATTAACACCATCTGGTCAGCAGCGAAACACAGCAAGCTGGAATGCACTGTGCGTTCAGACTCCTTTCTGTCATAGCCAGCATTTAGACATTCAGCAGTTTGTGCTACAGTAGCGCTTATATGGGATCTGACCAGACGTACTAGCCTTCACTTTCCATTCACATCCATGCCTTGGGCACCCATGACACTCTTGCCAATTCACTGGTTGTCCTTCCCTGCCCACGTTTGGCAAGTTCTTCCCATTGCAAACCAGGAACACCCCGCAAGACCTGCCATTTTAGGGATGAAAAGATCCAGTCGTTCAGCCATCACAATGTGGCCGTTTTCAAAGTCACTCAGATCCTTGCGCTTGCTCATTTTTGCTCAACCTTGAGTGCTGATTGACTGTCACTTTCTGCCACTGTAATGAGATAATCAGCAATTATTAAATAAAGAGGAAGGATGATATGGAGAATTATTCAGATCAAGAGGTCAAGATAGCACCCTTCAAGATTTGAAAAATTTTCCAAAGCATGCAAAAGCTGGATTGCACACACACACACACACACACACACACACACACACACACACACACACACACACATATATATATATATATATATATATATTATTAATTTAAAATATTTTCAATTTATTCGACTTTGCAGATTTCAATGAAGGATTTGTCAGCTCGTAGAAGAATACCAAGAATTATTTGATGCCTTTCCACCAATCAGAAACAAGAAAATATTTTAAATGAATAATAATCCGGACAAGGTGGTGGTGTAGTGGTTAGCATGTCTATCTCACAGCAAGGAGGTCTTGGGTTTGAGGTCCAAGGTGTTTCTGTGTCAAGTGTGCATGTTCTCCCAAAGGCTTCTTCCTGGTACTCTTGTTTCCTCCCACAATCCAAAGACATGCGCATTAGGATGATTGGCTGTTCCAAATTGCCCCTAGGTGTCCTTGTAAGTGTGAGTGGTTGTGCGTGTGCGATGGACTAGTGAGCTGTTCTGAGTATACCCTGTCTTTGCCCAGAGACATAGCCTCACAACAACCCCCACCCATCTCACCTGTCAGTGGTCGTAATGTCTTATTAGTACAGCTATCCTAGTTCTATTTAGAAATGTATAGAGTCTGCATTAATGCAGTAAAAATGTTGGAAAGTAAAGCGTTTGTTTTTTTCCCTAAGTATCTCCAACAACTGCCCTGTCACCAAAACACACAAACCCCTTTGCTTTGGTATTCATGTAGTTAGTTATTAGCATTGGGACATGTCAGGTGCTGATGTGTGTGTGTGTGTGTGTGTGTGTGTGTGTGTGTCTGAGTGCACGCTCTGTCCTCTGTCCTCTTTGCATTCTGTACACGAATTCTGGCAGTTGTTCATGGTTGTGATCTTTTTCTGTGTCTCTGTGTGTGTGTGTGTCTGTGTATGTCTGTGTGTGTGTGTGTGTGTGTGTGTGTTGTTATATATGTGTGTGTCAGTCCACTGTGTTCCACCCTCTCCTGCAGCTCATACCGCAGCTCCATAGTAGAAGACGCAGAAGAGTGACATCACATGTATGTATTCTTCGCATGCTTCCTCTTCATAACGCCTGTATGGATACTAGAACTACGCTTATAGACAGGGGAATGATCTCATCCTATTAAAGAGACCCCCTCTCTGGTCTACACTTCCGCTGTGTTGATCCTTCGTAAGCACCCAGTTAGATCTCTCAGATAGATGTGATTGCGTTGCCGTAATTGACACTCCAACTGGAAATGCTGGAAAAGCTATTATGAATATTTACTATAACCCAGCATGTCATATGATGCAATATCATTTAATGGTTTGCTTGATGCTGCTGTTGTCGTCATGTCAATTATAAGCTGTAGGTGCCATCATTCTAAAGGGTTGAAAATTAAACAGCGTCCTCGTTAAATATGGGATGATTCATTTATTGTCGCAATGATTCAGGTAATTAGTTCGCACCTATCGAGCATTTCTTCTGCTCATTAGTTGTAATGGGGTTAATATTGTGTACATATGATATTTGTGTGATTACCCTAGAATCTGTTGGGCTCCTGGCTGACATGATGACGCATGCTAACGTATGCAGTTTTGTTTTTAAACGAAAAGTTACCTTATCTCAAGTTGTTAGCATGCTACTGTAAACATATCTGATCACGGCAATTTTATTTTGTGTACATCTGTAAAAGATGGTCGGAGCATTTGCGAGCACATGTGGGCATGTGTGAGCGTGAATGTGAGCGTGTGGTGCGGTACATTTGCGTTTGTTTCTGCTTACGTGCATGCTTTCCCAAGCACAAATGTTGCCTCAAAATTAGCGAAATTAGCTGTTCTTTTCCGTTCGCTCAGTTATTATAAGCTAAAATTATCTGCACTCATGAGCCCTGTACAGCACAGACACTAAAGCATCAGTGGGCATGTAAAGCAGCTTGTACTCTGAACATTTGGAGGATGTTCACCTGTGGTCTCATATAATAAATTCCACAATAAACAGTGTGGTTACAAATGCTTTCGGGCAACATTCTTGAGATAAATAGTCTAGGTTTTAAACATCCTGCTTGGCTTATAACCCAAACCATAATAAACGTATATAAGGTAGATTGCAACACTGGGTAAAAAATATTAAGCTATCCATTTTGTAAGGTAGCAGTTGTTGGTTAGCACTGCAGTTTACTTTATTTTGCCTCTGTACACCACCATAAAGAACATGTAACGATGCAATATCAAAATATAATTGCAGTGTACTGTAGACTTTCAGCTTTAATTCAAGGGATTTAACAAAAGTACTATAGGAATTACAAGGTAAAAGGTAAAGTCTGTTGGGCTTTTCACACCCAAGCCTACTGGTTCATCCGCGGTTTCCATAATGTGAAGTGACTAGGAGGAGTTCAACTCCTCCTGGATGGGATGCAGGTCCATCACAGGTTACCTTCCCAGTATTTAACTGGTACCCATTTATACTGCTGGTTGGACAGAGGCACACTTTTGGTGAAGACCTTGCTTCGGTGTTGTAGCGCGGTGGGGGTCTACCAGGGATTCAAACCCATGACCTCTCAATCATAAGCCCGGCGCCCTAACCACTACACTGTAATGGATGAATGATTAACAGGTTCAAGAGCCTGTTTTTGTGGCTATTCATGGGAACTCTCAGTACAGGATATAAAAGTAGTTGATGCACGTGAAGGAGGTCATCATTAGGCTTAAAAACAAAAACCTTTTAGAGAGACAACAGACACTTAACGGTGGCCAAATTAACCATCTAGTTCGTTCTAAAAAAGAAGGAAAGCACTTGAGCTCAGCAGCAACAAAAGACCTGGAAAACCACAGAGACAACTAAACTGGATGATCATAAATCCTTGATCTTTGGTGAAGAAAAAAAACATTCACAACAATCAGTCATGTGAAGGTTGTTAAAGGGTACCTGTGGTGAATTAATGTTACTAGCTATTTAAAACGATTGAAACATCGGTCCGTGCCCGTTTTCAAAGTGCTCGCAAGTGTTACAACTCTGGGCATGTTAAGAGACATGCTGACTTTCTGATTGGCTGTTCCAGCCTGGTAGTAACGTGAACTCTTTTGATTGGCTGAGCTACATTACTGAACCTTGTATCATAACACATTATCCGCCAGCGCTGAGCTGCACAAACAACAAGAGCAGAAATCGTGGAAAACATTTCTTTTTGTTACTAAACCAACCGACGACAAGATAGCCGAGTCACCAATACGTTATCTGCATAAGCCATTTTGCATCTACCGTCACGCTCATCTCTGGCAGCATTCTCATCCTCAGAGTCACTAGAATATAGCGTCTCACTGTCTCCACAAAAGACATCAACCCCGCCCAATGCGTTGATGTCGCTTCCAGGGAAAAACTGCTAACCCCCACAGTTCAGCTCCTGCTACTAATCCATGAGATAAAATGACCAGGTTTGTGGTTTTTATGGTAATTTATGTTAAAATAAGCATCTGTATCGCTTAAAAGTATTACATACACACAGATTATGCTGTAAGACGACCAATACCGCTACTCTTAAAGACAATGAGCTTATGATTGTCATCATCTACTATCCAGAGATACCTTCATGAATGTAAATACAGAGGGTTTACCTCAAGATGCAAACTACTGGATGTGAACACTCAAGAAAAGAAAGGCAAGATTAGACTTTGGTAGAAAGGCTGCCCAGTTCTACAACATGATTTATTTTGACAGAAGGAACAGAAGAGTATGAAGAAGGAAAGGAAAGGCTCATGATCCAAAGCATACTACATTATCGGTCAAACCTGGTGGTCATGGGCATGTATGGCTGCCAGTGGAACTCCGTCACTGGTGTTAACTGAAGATGTAGCTACTGATAGAAGAAGCAGGATAAACTCTAAAGTGTATAGAGGTATACTTTATGTTCAGATTCAGTTAAACGCTGCAAAACTAATAGAAAGACAATTCACAAAGAGGTAATGACCCAAAATATACCGCAAAAGTAGCCCAAGAGCATTTTAAATATGGCAAAATAGAATGAAATGGAATGTTCTGAAATGGCCGAGTCAGTCAACTCAGCTGAGCATGTTTTTCGTTTACTGAAAACCGAAAGATCCACAGGCAAGCAGTAACTGAAGGTGGCTACAGTAAAGGCCTGGCAAAGCATCTCAAGAAAGAAAACTCAGGAGTTGGTAATGAGCATGAGTTTCAGACTTCAGGCGTTCACTGACCGCAAAGGATTTCCTTTCTAGTATTAAAAATATTAAATGTAGATTTATATTTATTTTAGTTTGTTCAATTACCTTCGGGCTTGAGAAAATAGAGGGACTGGCTGCATTTCCTAAACAATTAATTTAATATTGAATTAAAGCTGAAAGTCTACACTTCAATCGCATCTTAATGGCTTCATTTCAAGTCCACTGTTGTGGTGAATGAGACGTATGTTACTGTGCAGATATCGATGAATTAATTGTGGTATATTTCACAGTGTTTATTTGTTTATTTATTTTGTATACAGGAGACCCCACGCATGATCCAGAGCAGAGGATACTTCTTATATCGGGTTGGTAGAAATTATAACGTTCTCTATAAATTACCATGAAAACAGCAACCAACTTTATAAGGAACCTTCTGTAAGACAAGACCATCAGATTATGCAAACGACTACATGATGCAAACTAAACCGTGTTTGGAAAATTGATTTATGTACTACATAGCAATGTATTTATTACATTTTTTCACTTTGCAGCCACGAAATGGGAGACGATCTACAGAATATGTGTAAAAAAGAAAACAGAACAGACAAACCAAAAAAAAAGAAGAAAAAAAAAAAGAAAAGGTAACCAATTTCACGAACCCTCTCATAAACAAAATGAACACTGGCTTCTTAAACACCTTCTCTTACTACTTCCCAACTCACAGACTTAGTGTCTCTTATTCACCTGTTTTACATCTTGTTTTTATTCTGTGTCTGAGTACAATAGCACGACCGCGTCACCTGAGGAGCCATCTCATGCAGTGATTTTTCATTCTTTGCTTTGTCCGTGTTTGTGCTGGCAGTCACCATTTCTGTTATGTTCGTGGTTCTGCAGTGCTCTCACCTCAAAATATCTGCTAATATATTATTCATTCATTCATCTTCTGAACCGCTTATTCCTACTTAGGGTCGCGGGGAGGCTGGCGCTCATCTCAGCCGACTCTGGG
>JAOUQZ010000033.1:6299358-6318881 GCA_028564935.1 Neosilurus hyrtlii | reverse complement strand
TACACATATATTTAGAGCATTATTAAAGGCTTATTAAAGGCTATTAAAAGCTTTATTAAAGTATTAATCAATGTTTGCTTGATCTGTGAGCAGTGCCATCTTGTGGATATTATAATACAGGACACTAACAGTGATCATGGGATAAAGTTCACAATAACTTTAAGTACATATTATGGTTATGTTTAAAAAGCTGTACATGGTGGCCACTAGATGTCTCTACATGTCTATAATAAATGGATCAACTACTTATATGCAGTATATGTTTTATATCTAATATAGGGCGGCATGGTGGCACAGTGGATAGCACGTCTGCCTTACAGCAATAAGACCCGGGTTCGATTCCTGGGCACAGGCGTTTCTGTGTGGAGTTTGCATGTTTCCTTCCACAGTCCAAGAACATTGGCTGTTCTAAATCTGCCTTAGGTGTGAGTGTGAATGGTGGTGTGTGTGTTGACCCTGCGATGGCTTGGCGAGCTGTCCAGGGTGTACCCTGCCTTCGCCAAGAATCGGCTAAGATGGGTGCCAGCCTCCCCGCGACCCTAACTTGGATTAAGTGGCTTAGAAAATGAATAAATATTTCATACATGTTACTTAACATCAGACTTTTTTTTAGACCAAAATGGGTGTGACTGTGTGTCTGGTTGTTTAAAAAAAGAGCCCATGTGATATTTATGGGTGTTTACATATTTATGACAAGACATACTGCAAAATACTGTGTTCAAAAAAGCACATCACCCCAATAGGCATAGTATTGTTTACTACTGATGGATGAATTATTTCTTATATTGCTCTTCGACAGGTATTCATGATGTAGACTGACAGGTGACTGCCATTCATTCATTTGCTGAACTGCTTAATCTTGTAGGGTTGCTGAAGCCTATTTCAGCCAACTCTGGGTGAAGGCAGGGCGCACCCTGAACCATTGCAGCACCAGTCCATTGCAGAGCCAACACACACACACACACACACACACACACAAGCATTCGCACTGACACCTAGGAGCAATTTGAAACAGCCAATTAGCCTAAAGTGCATGCCTTGTGGGAGGAAACTGGCATTCCTGGAGGAAACGCATGCAAGCAGGGGGAGAACATGCAAAGAATCAGCCTTGCCGAGCCCAGGACTTGAACCCTGGACCTTCTTACTGTGAATCGGGCATTCCAATTACTATGCCTCAGTGCCACCTGTAAAGAGAACTTGCTAGCATGAATAGTTAAGTTTCTATTTTGCATTTAATAACTCAACAATAAATAATTAAAACATTTTAGGAAAAAACAATTAGTATGAAGACAAACATCAAATTGTATGATATTAAGTAATAATTAAGTACTGCAAAATATATCCTTTAATCTTGACTAGAGGTGTAATAAAGTCCCGGCTGAAGAGAAGCAGCTCCATAGCATGTACCACCAACACCGTGTTTCACTACATGCTGTTCCAAACATCTTTTAAAATTATGCTTCAAAAGTCTGACCATATCCGACACGTTGTCACATGATCTGGGATGATTTCAATGGGGTTATATGTTTTTTTTTCTCATGAAAAAGGGGTCTGTCTAGCTCTACCCTACCCTATAATAAGAGTTTGCTGTTACATGAAGGGAGAGAGAGCAGTACTTGCTAGATATCCCAGCAGCTCCTTTATTGTGTCTGTAGGTCACTTGGCATCCCTCTTGATAAGTGTTCTTTTTGTCCCTTAGCCAATTTTAAAGGGACGTCCTGTTCTTGGTAATGTCACTATGGTGACCCATTTTCTTCACTTGATGATGATGGCCTTTATTGTGTTCCATGGTACAGCTAATGTTTAGAAAATTATTTTGTACCTCTTTGCTGATCAATACTTTTCCATGCTTTACAAGCTCTTTGGCTTCAGTAGTTGGATGAAACCAGAATGACGTTAAGAAGATACTACAGGAAATGCTGATCTTATTTTGGGGGTGTATCACAATCACTTCACTGATGACAAGTCTATCATAATTCATATTGAGCACAAATATTAATTTTAATAATTTATATTTATTTATAATCAGTTAAAAGGCCTACAGTTAAAACAGGTATGCAGTTATGCAAACAGATTATTGCCAGCTTTTTCTTTAAAAACTTTTTTTTTTTAACTTTTGTATTTATTTTACAATTGAATTCTGTTGGCTGCTCCATCAGGTGGAAAAAGATCTGATCTGATTGAACATGGTTACTTTTTCCACAGAAATCTGCATTCTCATTTTCATTTACATGGCTGTATCGACTTCATATATCCATGAAATGTCATCTGCATAGAAGCAAACTGATTTTTCCTCTTTATCTTGCTTCAATGAAATGTTTTAACAGAAGTAATCGCAGCTAACCTGCTTATAATAAAGTTATATATCTTAATTCCCACCATGGAGGGTTATCTTCTCTAGCTGGAGCCAGTGTATACCTTCAGCTGTGCATGATTAAAGAAAATCAGTGAACAGGCCACAGATAGGAAGACCTTAGGAAAATTTTACTGTGCTTGGATAAGTTGGCCTTTTTTCTTTCTTTTTTAGGAAGCTCTCTTAGGGATGTCTATAAACCATAAAATTATAAATATATCTTTGTGTGAACACACTAGAAAATTAAGTATATTTGTAAATTCGCTAAATTAATACATATCCAGATATTTAAAAAAAAAAAAAGAATTACCATCTAGATTCATAAAAAACTCCTGCTGTTGAGAAAAGAAATCTGAATATATCCATGATTAGCACCCACTTCCGTCCTTGGTGACGCCCGCCCACGCACGCACGACGCGCTGATTGGACACGTCAGCTGTCATTCAAACTCTTACCACAACTTTTAGCCTCTGCCAGTCAAGGTTGGTTGTCTGGTGAGTTTGACCTAATTGGCCTTCCGCCAAAACAATGAGACACACTAAAATGGGAGCGCTTGTATAACACACACACACACTAAAAAAAGAAAGTCGCATATAAAATGTTGATATTAAAACAGCACATTTTAGTGAACATGTTACAGAATGGGAAACAAAACACGACTAAATGCGCCGATAAAAGCTTTTTATTTGTCACTTTGTACATAAATAAAAGGTTTGGTGTTTCTGGCGCGACGGTGTAACATCCGAGCGCTACAAAGTCGCCCGTGTGTGTGTGTGTGTGTGTGTGTGTAGGCTGCCACTGCTGCCGCTGAGTATCTACTGCGCATGCGTCTGGGAAGCCCAGGGTAGGCCCTGCTGTTTTTGTAACTCCACTCAATCCAAGGCAGGCGTCTATACCAAAACAAGGAGCGCGAGATCCCCTCATGACGGCGAATACACGGGGTAAGGACATCTTTCCGCACTTTATCATTACAAAAAATAATGCTGGTGCATGTCTAGAGGATTATTTGTTTTAACGCTGACGAAAAATAACAAGACAGGCGCTCGCCAGGCGCTCTTTATTATTATCATTACTACTACTACTATTAATTCTCGTCCCTGAAGCTTGCTAGTGAAGAGTCCGGAGGCCTGGTGACCCACATTTCGCTCGCGCTTATTATTAGTGCGACCAGAGAGAGAGAGAGAGAGAGAGAGACATCTGTGCGCACTCAAAACGTTTACTGCTGGCTTGCTAAATAATTTTAAAAGACACACGCACTTGTGTTTGCACTAGACGATCCGTTTGGTGGTGGTGGAGGTGTGTTTTTTATTTTAAACTTGGCTATATTTAGTCCCGAAGCGCGACAGAAGCGCGCGCGCTGGGTTCCTCCTGTGCCTTGCGCGTGTACAGTATGTAGGTCAGGCTCCTATTAAACATCTCACGATGAAGATTCATATCAGAGCGCTGTGTACGATCGATAGGGAGACATTTCCCCCAGATTCATCTTCATCCTGTCCGTTTCTCCTGGCTGTCTTCTGCTAGTGCAACCTGTAGCAGAAAGGGGGTTTGATTGAAGATAAATAAATCATACATATATTTATATTTATATATGTACACACACACACACACGCATCTTTCTGTCAGAAAGATACACATTACACTCAGCCCAGATGATGCTTGTAATGCAGGTGGGTTTTGTAGGAGACTCCCTCCATCACCATTCCAGGAGCCGAGTAGCTCTGATGTCTGTGCTTCTTCCTCAGAGAATACACGTTTCACCTCTATATACTGTTTAAAAGAGTCAACTGACGCATATCGAGCCGTCAGCATTATTAGTGCTTGAAAAAATACCCCCTAAATTATAGTACGGTGTGTTTCTTATGCTCAATCGCCTGTTATCAAGTAATTAAGAGCTCGGCGCATGCGCAAAAGGGCCGGTGTTTACCTGTTTAGGAGGCGTGGCCTCAAGTTTGTGTACAGAATGCTAAGTAGCTAAAAGCTTCACTTGCTAGTTGGAAACATTAGCAGGTTAAAGTACCAAACAGGCTAATGAGTTCATTTTGTAAATGAGCGCTTTCTGAATTTCTTTAAGGCACAGGACACTTTCAGAGCTTCATTAAGAAACATTTTACAGGATTTAAAACTATTTGT
The DNA here is from genome assembly GCA_028564935.1 of Neosilurus hyrtlii. Taxonomy (NCBI): domain Eukaryota; kingdom Metazoa; phylum Chordata; class Actinopteri; order Siluriformes; family Plotosidae; genus Neosilurus; species Neosilurus hyrtlii. The sequence continues at coordinate 6,314,398 of JAOUQZ010000033.1, read as the reverse complement.
GAAGAAATATTTTTTTAAAAGTTTTCTTGAACTTCATTTTATATACTGACAGCAATGAATAAATTCAAGTGATATTCTGAGGTGAAAAAAGATAATAGTAATAATAATAATAATAAACGAGTTGAAGTGGTTGTAAAAAGCATTCCAGTCAGAATAATTGAGATGATTGGACTTTCTGCCTGCGTACGCATTGAGACGGATATATTTCAGTCTCACATATGACATGACACTTCCACGTTATACGGTACGTACCCCCTGAGAGAACGTGTGATAACATCTGGGAGTAGTGCCGGTAGGTTGTACCCCAAAATCTAATCCTAATTATAAATCCAACCATACGGCTGGATAGGAAAGAATTCCCGGTTTGTCATCAGCGTCCGCAACTGGAAATTGGCGCCTTCTCTATTTTTATTATTTTATTTTATTTTTTCAGACGAATAACGCTCAAAACTTCGGAAAACACCCAGACAAAGTAAAAACGACACAGAAGGCACTTGTGTGTTAGATGCTCTGCTTGTGATTGTGAGATTGGTTTAGTTCGGTTTGAAATAGGTCTTTTATTTATTTATTTTTAAAGATTTTCGGAACTGCAAAGCAGCTGTTCTATAGACAGTTGTTCCGAGTTTTAGACTTTAATACATGTTAAACGTACACGGAGAAGACCAGTCGTCTAGGGTGGATTGAATAGCTTTAGTCACTTCACATATATTTAGCTTTAAAAGCTTTTGGCCTTCGACAGATGCCTCATTTCTCTAAAAAAAACAAACAAAAAAAAAAAACGTGTGCGGCATTTAGGTTTTCAAGAAGTTCTGATGAGAAACCAGGATTTGTTTTATCCGGCCTAACCCCGAACATAACCATAAGCAGAGGTCTGATTAAGCTGTCATGCTGTGTAAGATGGAGGCTCGGTGTAGACGACGTGTGCATGTCGTAGGCGTGCTGTTAGAATAATTTGTTTTAGAGGGAAGAATAGAGGAGGTGGGAGTTTTTAAAAATTTGTAATTTTTTTTATTTTTTTTTAATTTTTATTATTATTTTTTTTTTGCTTGGAAAATGTATCAGACTCTTGCTGGATTCTCCAAAATCATTGCCTCTGTCTTTTAATGCTGGGAAAATGGAACTGAATAACAAAACGACACTCTGTTGTAACACAGTGTTTAGGACAAAACAATTCAATACAAACACAATAAATCTTTTTATTACACAGAGGCAAGCTTAATGTGATGCCGTGTTTCTATTTAATAAATTGCTTTGTCAGGAAAATTTCACTTTTTAACAATTACAACATGTTCAGCTGTATATTATAATGAGTTTTTGTAGGGTTGATGTGATTCTGTGCTTAATTGCGGAGCACCGTAGGCACCGTAGGCGTGCCCACCACGGGAAACCCAATAAGGATGGCGTGTCACTAAGTTGATGCTGATCGGCTGTTATGTATCAATGACTTGCCTGATAACAGGCAGCAAGTGAGACTCAAAAAATAGAGGCTTATACACCACCATTCAGACTTCCGCAGGATTAAAAAACACACCGTTTAATTCCGGTTAGGTTGACAAACTTCAGTCAAACAAACCAACACAAAACATGATCTTGTGAAACAGATAATTAAATTCCAAGACAGGTGATACAAGTGAAAGTGTACACGTCAGCGAATTAAAGGCGGTGAAAACAAAACTCAGTGTTAACCTTTCCTGCTTTCTCTTCAGACCGTAGTCAAAAAATGCAGGGATGAAGTTGATGCTAATGCGCACACAACCAGAAGCAGTTCATCCCTTATAGGAGACGCATTACTCCTATAACACCAGCCTATCACTAGAGATCTTTATCAGGAGAATATCTATCTGCTTTTAGGCACTGCCTCCATCTCTGTAATGGACAATTGCATAGTAGACAACATCAAAGTCCTTATAGGCAACCCTCACCACTCAGCAGCCATCTGGGTGTCTGGGTAGCGTGACCAGGGAATTATTTTGGGCTAACGAGATCATGCCCCTATCTAAACGAATGGATGAATGGGATGAGAGCTGCAACTGCACTTTCCATGGCCACAAGGGCAATAAAATTACAGGTATTGAAAGAACAGTTTAAAAAAAAGAAAAGTCAAAGTGAAAAGAGCCTTCTAAACTCCCCTGTTACACATGAACATGTGTGTATTTTCATTATCAGTTGTTTTTACTTACATTTTTGAAACTGCAATCTGCTAAAATCCTTAAGGTTGCATTAGCCTGTTTAAAAAGGCCACCATTCGAGGTGTGTTCTATTCTTGCGAGTGTGTGAAATCACAATAGGACGTGGTTTCTTCAGTTCGGATAAGGCAAGAAAACGGCAAAAATAAGAGTATACAGATATTAAACTAACAAACCAGACTTGAACTTCTGAACTTAATAGAATAAAACTAGCCGGAGTGCAGATTTATTACTTGTTTTTTTTCTTTATTAAGAAGCTTGTTATAACAATTTTTTGAAAAAATTTTTTTTTCATGTGCAAAGACATATACGATGTATGCAAGCTTTTATTACGTTTTGGTTTAATTTCCCTATAAAGGTTTGGTGACTTTGCCTGAAATAAGTGTCAAGTAACCCCCTAGCCCAACATAATTTATGTGACACTATCAGCTCATCCCTCCTGAGCGTTTGGTCGTTACTAAACTTTAATCTTCTCATAGTCCTGTGTGTTCGTGTGATATCCTCCTATTCCATGTTTATTCAAAGTCTGGCTGCCGTGGACCTGCTCCTTTCTGCCATCAAAGCACCTCCTCCTTCCGGCCATGTTCCTCCGTTTGGCTGTTATAAAGAAGATGATTGGATTTTTGGTGAGGGGTGGGATATATCACTGCATATAACTGCCATCTTTGCTGTTATGGACTTTCCAGTAGACCTCTGTTCACGATTGTGTAATAATATTTCTGACAGTTATAGCTGATAAAGTGGCAGCAAGTAGTGTTTACGCCAAGGCTGTTTTTATTGAACACTTTATGCATGTGGCCTGATACCATTTTCTCTTCTCTGGTAGCAAAACCTTAAGTATTGATAATCATCCAGTAATTTTTGTTTTGTTTTGTATTGAAACACTAAAGCTGTTTATGTGGTTCAGCAGTCACACAAAATGTACATTGTCCATCAAAAACAAAGTGTAAATATAAAAAATTAATAATACTAATGAAACAAAAATATACCCTTTTCCTATATCTTTTCATTTGTTGTAGGATCAGACTCAAGTCCCCCTTTACTATCTGATCCGCTTGTTTTTTGCTGTTATCAGTCTGTTATCATGAGCCTGGCTGTCAGATTGTCATGTAGGTATCATAAAATAAGTGGGGAAATAGATAAGACTTGAAGTTTTATGTATCAAATATCATTATATATATATATATATATTTTGTTTTTGAAGTGCACTTGTAGCTCATTGGTAAAAATCTCAATCCTTTTTTTGTTATTTTTGACACTCGTTTTTTATTTTCGCCTTGCAGTGATTTTCATGAGAATTAAATAAATTTATTGGTCATTGATTTGGCAGCCAGTGTTTATTGGCACATTCCTCCTTCAGGGTTGTTTTGCCTCCAGGCTATGCAGGTGTGTGTGTGTGTGTGTGTGTGTGTGTGTGTGTGTGTGTGTGTGTGTGTGTGTGTGAATATATATATTCACTCACAAATCATTCATCTTACAGCATTATTAATGGCTGAACTCAAACTATGAGGCTAATTTTAGCCTTTTATAAAATACCAGTCTTGCTAATGTAGGGTGAGTAACAATAACATTTCTATATGCACATGATGGCTATTTTAGATCAATTGTATTGTGTGTTGAACTGAACTGTTTAACAGAATGTGTTTCAGCCTTTTAAATGAAACTCCTTATGTTCTCTGAAAAGAAATACTGTAGACTGTATGTGGAAACGTGGTCTCCTTACCTTCAGATTCGGTGATATAAAATCAACACGGCCACTTACAGTATGAGCAGTAAATGAAGTGGCATTTTTGTTAACTTTTAATGAGCGGCACGGTGGTGTAGTAGTTAGCACGTCCGCCTCACAGCAAGAAGGTACTGGGTTTGCGTCCCAGGCTCAGGTATTTCTGTGTGGAGGTTGCAGGTTCTCCATGTGCTTGTATGGGTTTCCTCCGAGTACTCTGGTTTCCTCCCACAGTCCAAAGAAATGCCCTTTTGGGCTCATTGGCTGTTCCAAATTGCCCCTTGGTGTGAGTGGGAAGAGTGTAGTTGCCCTGTGATGGTCTGGTGTGCTGTTCAGGGTGTACCCCATCTTCACCCAGTGTCGGGTGACATGGGCTCCAGCCTCCCCGTGACCCGAGTAGGATTAAGTGGTTTGGCTGATGATGATGATGATGATGTTATACTGTATATATGCATGTATTTACTTTCTGTTATTCAACATTTATATTTGTTTGTTAGATCTGTAACAGGAATTTGGTTTTGAGGAAGAAAATATACATCACTTATCATAGGTAGCTGCTAACATGTTGCTAACAAAACAGATCTGAAGGTTAGGGGTTCAAGCCTCAGTACAACCAAACTGCCACTGTAGGACACTTGAGGAGGACTCTTAGCCTTCGATTGCTCAGCTGTAATAAAAACTCTGGAAAAGGGCGTCGGCCATACATGTAAATGTAAAACAAGAACACGGAGGCGGCCATGTTTCCCGCACGCTTTGTATTTCAGATGCATGAAGATTAAGTGTTATGTTTCTAAGCTCATTGGCTTCAGAGGTCAGTCAAATACAGTGTTACAGCCATGACGGGTACGAGAGGGACTCAGGACATGAGATTTTTACGACTGCAATCATTTCAGTTCTGGCCCTGGTTTTATTTTATTTCTGCAGATCATATTTTCTACAGGTTTCCATGCCAACCAATTTACCATGTGAGAGTATGGGTGGTGATGGTTTCCGGGCCAGAATTCGAAAAGCGTTTCAGATTTCTTTATCAACACTGACAGTTATTTGAATTAGGCAGTGCAGCTATGTGTTTTGATATTTTAGGATTTCTGCAGTCTAAATCGTTCTGTTTCCATGGCGACCAATTTGGCATATTAAAACATGGCTGGTGTTCAATTCCAGGCTTGAAAAATGATTTGCGACGACTTTATCAACTTAAGCGGAAGGAGATAAATTGATCAGTATGTCCGTCTGTCCAGCTGTAGTTTTCAACTCCAGTCCAAAAACTAGGGAAGCATTTGGGATTTCTTATTTCCACTAGGCAGTGTGTTTGTGCCTTTTGATATTTAGGGAATCCTGAAATTCATATGTTTTCATGTTTCCATGGCAACCAATTGAACACAAAAAAATTTGTGTGGCGTGCGCTTCCGGGCCAGAACTCAAACTATTTCAGATTTTTTTTCATCCCCGACATGTGGAGGCTGGGGGGATACGTCATCTAGTGATGAGTCATGTTTCAGTTTTGTCATCGGCTTTTTCATTTAAAGTGTGTAACGAGGTTACGTTTCGTTTTAAGCAGTGGGACTATCCCGGACTTTTCCTGAAACTTATGTCTGATCCGGTGAACAGGCCTCTTGTACTGCTTAAGGATCTCAGTAACTTTCTTTTGATTTCCGTCTGTTTTTACTTTTTCCTGAATTTCTGGTGGTGTCCTGCAGTAGCTGAGGTTTGGAGTGTTGTGTGATGGTAAAACTTGTGTAATTGCCCTTGGGCGCTGCTGCTGATGGAGTGTTTTGCCCCTCCGGAGTTGAATACAGCACGGTTAATGAAACCGTGTTATACAGATCTGTGAAGCCTGATGGTCATATTACACACCGGTAATGAGATACACGAGAAGCCCAGTGTGAGTGCCTGGGTGGTTCCATCGAGTTCTACGCCGTGTCTGTTTCGGCTCTACATAAAGAGAACTCAACTTCTTTTCCTTAGAATTAAACTGGATTCACAAAATCAAACATTCCCTGTTAATTAATTTCATGAAGTGCAGATGCCAGTTAGCGAAGCCACCACAGGCTTCATTCCTGCATGCTCATGTTTCAGAGGGCAAAATAAATCACTGCTTGTCAGTTAGTGACTCCATCCAGTCCTGCGTGTTACAGCACAGCTTTCACGTCTTCACCTTTAAGCCTTTCTGTCCTCACACAGTCCCATTACGCTGTTATTGCTTATATTATATGCTTATTAAAATAAATCTCATCATTTCGATTTCACCCCAATGAGGATGGGTTTCCGCATTTAGTGTGGTTTCTCTCAAGGTTTCTTCCCCGGGTCCACTGAGGGAGGTTCTCCTTGCCACCATCGCCACAGCTTGCTCAGTAGGGATGTAGAGGGTTCATAGAGAAATGTTGAAAGTCTTTCCCAAATTAGTTTTATTGTGTGAAGCTGCTTTGCCACGATGTTAATTATAAATAAAATTCAACTGAATTGAAATGAATGAAGTGTCTAAAAATAGCATAATCTAATAACAGTATAACTTCATAAATGATGAAAAAATTTATGAAATTCTGAGATATTGGGATATATTTTTATTAATGAAATCCATCTCTCTCCCCAGCGCCACTTCAATTTTTAATATACTTTAAAGCTTACTGGAAGCCGCTGATGTGATACAACTTTATAGTCATTTTATAGATTGAAATCAAAACTTAAACAACAAAATTTTTTTTTTTCGTGTTTTTTAAATAAAAACACCCTTAAAATCTAGAAAGCGTGTGATGGATAATCAGTTCAGTGCTGTAGTGGGGTGAACTGTGATGCTTTAAAAGCAGAAAACTCTTTTTTTAAAACCCATTTTTAAACTGGAGATTCTGAAAAAAAGCAAACAACTATAGTGGTTTAAATTAATTTGTATTAAAAGCTTTCTTTTCTACAGCCTTCGTTCATTTCACCGGTATTAAACCAGAAGTGTTCTGGTCTGAATACCTGAGCGCTGGGAAGATGCATTACTTACCAGGAGAAGGCGTGGCTTCCATTCATGGAAAGTTTAGTCATGTTAAACTCAGCTGAGGGTCAAGCGCTGGATCAGTTCAACCATTGCAATCGTGAAGGCGTTCATGAGGCGTGCATGACGAACCGGGTGATTTCCATGGAGGTAGAAATGTATGTGGAGAAGCGACTTCCACATATGCATCATCGGTACTACTGGCAGACATGACGTCTGGGATGCATGCAGTGCAAAAGCTCACGTTTCTTAGGGAGGTGCATATTTCTTTCATGAATATTCTTGCAAGAGATCAGCTCAAAAATCTGTCAGAATGTCGGAGAATGACCACGGTAATCCCAGCGCCGGTGATCACGTACCAACCTGCTCTGCGAGACGTACGCTTTAGTGAGATCAGACGCTGATGTTGGGTGAGAAGGTGTTTACAGGGGTTGAGGTCAGGTCTCAGTCCTCGGTACACTGTGTGTTCATGCAGACGGCTCTGTACACGGGGTGTTCTCATACTCGGGCATCTTGGTCCCTGTGAAAAGGAATTAATATGCTACATCATACAAGGATATCCCTTCAGGGGATTTGTTTTCTTTCTTAATGGCACAGGGTCAGATACTGAAAGAGTGATTCCGAGAGGATGAGGAATCAGTTTCAGTACCGCAGAGTTCTGACCTCGACCCCAGAGAAGGTACGCAGTGCGTGGTGAATACAAATGAATATAATTCTGAACTGAAATGAAAGTTCTGATGTTATGTGAGATTAATGAAACAATGCCACAGCAATAGCCGTCATCAAAGGTGAGAAATCAAATACAATTATGTGATTTCTTTAAAAAAAAAAAAAAAAAAAGAATACCGTCTATACATTTCTGACTTTTTTTGCTGCCTTTATTTGCACACAGAGGCACCGAGTCTATTTTTATTTTCGTTCCATCTCTCCGGTATACGGCAGTGAGAGTGTAGTTACTAACAGCTCTCTTCTGTACTGGCAGAGCAACATTATGGCTAAGCTGGCATCAGGCCCATGACTTTGGCCTCACAGGGATTCCGGAGGTCTCTGTGGGTGTTTCAAATGACGAGGTCTGCTGCAGATTTCAGCATCCACCCACTCCTCAAAAGTGGGTGAACTCCATCTGCGTACTGAATGCTCTCCTGCCTCAATGCTTACTTCCCATCATTTAAACCAAAGTCACTGTGACATTCTCTGAGAACGTATGTATGGATTCTGTGTTAGATGTATCGATTGAATTCGGGTATAAATAATACAGAATTTGTTTTTAGTATAATACAATGGTGTAGTAATGGTTTTATATACAGTGATGAAAATGCTTTGCCTTAACACCTGCCTTAGGATTCTGTTGTTGATGTATTATATGACGTATTATATGCTTCACCCCATTTTCTTTTAATCTGGTTAATTCCCAGCCAGCTCTCCTGTAAAGGGTGAAGGCGAACACATGCTTCCTCGAGATTTATGACGCGAGCCAGCAATGTCGTGTTGTATTAGCATCGCTGCTTATGCAGCTTTACACAGTGGTATCCGTCCTCTTCGGCGTATGGATGAGATCGTCTGGGGTCTCTGTGATTGGCGAGGAAGAAAGAATGCACCATCTCTCCCACTCAGAGAGCAAGGCCAATTTTCCTCACTTGGATCCTGATGACGGGCAGCTGTAGCTTTGGCGGGATTTGGATTCGCAGAAGGGTGAATGCTTTTTTTCAGAGGGGAACTCTGAGTACAAGGTTTTTCCAACAGGCACGTATGGATAATGGGGACACGTGCATTAAATGACCTGGAAATAAAACACTGCGGGTTTCATTTTAACTTGGCGTCGTTATAATGAGATGTCTACACCTAGCGGCCGTGTTTGAACATCTCAAACCTCATATAAAAACAATAATTGAGCTCATGACCTCGGTTCGACCTTGACCTTCCATAAACAAATAATTTCCAGGTCTAGGGTGGGGTAACATAGTGACCATGTCCGGCTGATAGTCTGGTAGTTTTGTTAGGAAGTTGTTCACAGTCCACAGTTGTTCACAGAAAAATAAACCGTGATATCGCTACACCTCTGGTGGAGATAATAACTGAAGCTTAATAATGACAATAATATGAATAATGCTGGCTAGTGCGGATCCTCAATACTGATTTTCACCAAACTTGGTGGGAACACTACACTATCTGAGTCCCAATGATGATCTGATTTTGAAACGTTATGGTCAAAGATGAAGGTGAGGGCATGGTCATAAAGCAGTCTTCTAGTTGTATTATTATTATTATTGCTAGTTGTATTATTATTATTATTATTATTATTATTACTGGTATTATTATTATTATTATTATTACTGCTATTTTAGTATTATTGCTATTATAATTATTATTAGTAGTAGTAGTAGTAGTATTAATATTTTAATTAGCTGTTTATTGCTTATTGTAATTTTTATTTTTACTGTTTTGGTTTATATATATATATATATATATATAAATTAATTTTAGACTTTTTATTGTTATTCTATGATTGGAATGGAGCAACTTTGTGCACTCAGTTTCCTCCAGTATCAATAATGTATTCAGATTTTTTTCATTATTATTAATAATATTATTATTTTAAACTTGTATATGAATATATGTTACAATGCTGGCTGGGTTTCTGGGTAGCTGATTTTTTTTTCCTAGCACGGTTCTATACACCTGCTTAGGATCTAAGTGATTGAAAATAAGCTGAAAATGTTACGTTCCTGATGTGACAATATACGGGATGTAGAAAAACATGTCGACTCGTATTAAAAGGCGTCCACACCCTACTGAAATACATTGAGAGAGAATTTACAGCATTATAACCGGTAGTAATGACCAAATAAATGAAATGTGTCATACTCCTGAATACTGATGGTGCGACAGCTAACAATTAAAACTTTAAAGGGCAATTTTTTTACCCATTACTGTCAGATCAGTGTTATTGTATTAATATTAGTCACTTATGGTTTCATTGAGGATTTTCAAATTAGCCAGTCCTGTCATTACGCAAATCAGAAGTGCATCATCAAGAGACACAGCATCCTCTAAAAAGCATTTTTGACTGAAAGGGTAAAGATTAGGTAAGGGTTTTACACATGCACTTGTGCGTTGTGCTGTTAGACAAGCTGACAGGCTTCGAAAATCATTACCCGGTAATTAACTTTTGTTACTCTTGAACTTATTGTAAAAACTGGTTAAGCAGAAGACAAGTTTTATAACATGAGTATTTTAATATTTAAGTTTAGGAGAATAATTATTTTCCTCCAGTTAACTTGGATGGTTTGATGATACTGACCCTGTTTGATTACCTACACAGACTGATTTGGGTCTATTGGGTCTTTACTTAAATACACAATTTGGCAACTGATCAGTGATCAGAAGTATTTTGTTTTAGTGACATTAACATTTCAGCCCATTCCAACACTTATCATTACTCAGACCCAGCGGTGTACCCAATGCGCAATACTTTAAAAAATAAAAAAATAATAAAAGCCTGGTGTCTGTGTGCATTGAACTTTAACTTATGCTGACATCCAGAAAAAGTTTACCAAGACAGGTTTTTTTTTTGTACGTAAATGATAAGAAATAAAAATTATTTTCTAGTATATATCTGTATATTTTGCTTTGTGATCTTTATTAAAGGTTAGATATTTTTTCATTTCTGACACAAGTGGAGCACCAAAATTGCCATTCCTAATTTAGAAAAACGCCGTGGTTATTCTGCGAGTTTTTTTCCTCACCTCATTTTGAGAGTGCGCACTGTGACAGCCTGTTTGGCTTCCTCCTTCCATTTATGGTCTTATGGCTCCGCCTCCAGCTTCAGCCTACTCTGCTCTGATTGCTTACCTTTTCTCCAGCGGCTCAGAACCCACCTACCAGGGAAGCTTTGCTTTAAACAAGTGCTTAAATATACTACAGCTAATTTGTGCTTTATGTAGTGGAGATCTATATGGATCAAGGAGTCATTTTTGGTTTGACCATCACAGCATAAAAACTCATTCACTGAGTCAGATGCATCATGGAATGGACTAAACAGCTTTTTAAAAATAATCATTTTTTTTCTGTGATTAATTAATCAAAATAAACAAGGTAAAGAGCTCATAAACTTTCTTTTTAACTGTTGATGAACCGCTAGCGTGTTTCTGCAGTGCACTGGACACCTGAAATAGACTTCTTTATGAGAATATGAACCTACATTTTCCAAAAAAAATAATTTGTCAGGATTGGCTATGTGCATTTTGCTAGAATTACTTAAAAAGCTTGCACATCTGACTCCTCATGACCCTTTCGAGTTGGGACAGTGCTGGGCCTAGCTGCAAATCCAGCTTCGTCTTGCGCAGAAGTGGTCTGGCAAGAAGTGTTGTAAACATGTATATCCAGAGGGGCTTTTTTTTGTTAGTTTTTTTGGCAGGCCTGGAAATGGGACTCTAACCACTGTTGCCTTGTTGTTTCCTCTGTGGGAAAACTAAACATGGTTGGTTTTACTTCACAGACATAGAAGCACTTCTTAGGAGCCATGACAACAACTGAAAACTAACGGAACTAGTGGAACGGGATGGGCGGATATACCACTACAGGGGTGGAATTTAGCAAAACTAAGCTACTGTCCAACAGGACTAGTGAAGTGTTGAAACTACTAGTCCTCCTTCATGTTTACTGGTCAGGAACACTAGATCTTATTTGTCGGGTCGCCAGCAGCATGACTTGCTCACTAATTTCACTCGCCCTACAGATCTTTGACTCTCCACGGGCCATCGGACTGGTGTTAATTTCCACCCTTGCCACTGTGCGTTGGGGGACAGTGGTAAGGTCGGCTAATCAGAAGGCCCACCACGACACGGTGCACCAATGTGGCCAAAAGAAAAAAAACGTTGAAAACCTTGCAGCTCAAACAGCCCAGAGGGGAAACCTAAACATACGCTAACCTCATCATTTGGCACCCTGGCTACTCATCACAGTAACATTTGTTAGTAACAGGGTTCAAGAGTGGAAAAAGCATATAATCTCCTTTTAATCGTACACATGAATGGTCAAGATCTTAAACAGTGAAAGCGTGCACACACTTCCACAAACACATGGCACGCTCTGATTCGAACACTTTATATTCAAAGCTGTGGTTCATTTTGGTCTGAACTTATACCCTGTAACTACTCTACGTTACTACTGTAATGTACTGCGCTATTCATTTATTGTATGTTTATCATTTTTAAACAGTGTTGTGTTGACATCTTTAGTTTCACTTATCCTTCGATACCGAGTGTTTCTATTTGTGTTCCGATCAACCGCAATCTGTTTTTCTTTCTCATCCTTTGAGAAAATTACAGAATTACTCAGAAATAAACCTGTTTTGACAAGCTTACAGCTAAAACCTTCTATTTTGACAAGATTAAAGCTAATTTTATCCTTTTAGTTCCACGTCTAATAGTTTTACGACATGTTGCCTCACTCTAATTAAAAAAAAAAAAAGTTGAAAATCTGTGAAAGACGATTTTTATTGTGGCTCGTATCAAACAGGCATGGGAACATAGCCGTGTTTAAAGAGCTACTGAGCACTTAACTGTTTGTTTCGAGGTGTAAAAGAAACTGAATGTGATGAGGTACACTGCTGGTGGTGGTAATATTGACAAAATGTTGGTTTCTAGAAGGATCTGAGGTTGAGAATGTCTCAAAAAGTCATTTACTGGATACAATAGTCATAGCCTTGCAAGGCCAGTTCAACAATTCGCTACTTCTTTACGTGCTAACATTTTTTTTATGTATATATAAAAAAATTAAACCATGTCAACTCGCCCTGAGTGGGAGTCTTTGAAATCTCACTTGTTTTGTTTTCAAAAGTATGTTCTGAATGAGACTCACTGAGCAACCCTGAACTCCCACATCCAGCCTTTACTTCTTCTCCTGGCCCACTTTTTAGCGTTTGTTAAAGTTCTGCAGTGGGTGTGTTAAGCATAGAGCTCACAATTTAAATAGTTTTAATGTTTAGAAGTTGAGAAACTACTACATAGTGGGGATTTTCGATGTGAATTACGACTACTTGAATGACGGAGGTCTGTATTCATACCCCAGCTAACAAGCTTGCTGTAAGTCACATTGCATCAGCTACAATGTCTTAGGCCAGTTTCTAGGCAACCAAACAAGCACGGTGGGGGTTTTACATGATGGGTTTGTTGATGATTGTGCACCCCTGAGTGTTGTTCTAAAATTCAGCAAATGACTCAATAATGTGCTCATATGATCACTAGCGATGTATAATCACGGGGTTGGAGGGGGGGGGGGTGTACATCCAATGGGAATGAATTTTTTTCCCCAGCATATTGAAACAAGCAAACATTTTCCCCTCTTTAAACCAGTGCCTATAGATAAAGGAGATGAACAAACCCATAAGGCTATACAAATATAAATAGCTGTGGAGGAAGTAAGTAGAGTTTTTCACTAGTTCTGCCCCCTTTAGCAGAAATAACTTCTTTGTAGGTGGTTTGCATGATTGTCCACCGGTCTTTGACACTGACTTGATGAAAAATTTGACCACTCTTACTTCAGTTGCAAGATATTTCATGGTTTTCTTGAACACAGCAGGGCTTTGACTCGGCCATTCCGTGACACAGTTTCTTAGCCATTCCTTGGTGTATTCACTAGTGTGCTTTGGATCATTATCCTGTTGAAAGCTCCAGCTATACTTCAACTTTCTGACTGATGGCCCTACATTATCTTTATGCGTTTGTTGATGTAGTTCAGTGGTTGAATCAGTGACTCTGAGATACTGAAGCAACCCCACACCATAAGATTTCCACCACCATGCTTCACTGATATATTTTCACGAGGTCTTAAGGTATTGGCATGATGACACCATGTATTTCTAGGGTGAAGAAAACACTAGACCATAGATGTCAGGGTCATATAAGACAGGTTCTACTCAATGGCACCTAATCTCAGAGTTCTTTTTCCATGCTTCTGATATGCTTTTGTTCCTTTCTGTTATACAAATGATTACAATATGTACATTTTGTGCCACTCGTTGGCGTATGTCACCTTTATCTGTAGGCATATTTATTTGTTCAAAAACATTGAGGAAAAAAACAATCACCAGTTTCCGTTGGGGTGTACTTATATTTACATATGACCGTCTTTATGTTTGTAGGGAAGTGAGTTATATTTAAGATGGTGGGTTTCCAGTCCAGTGCTCTGCTTTGAGAAATCCTGCTAAAAGACATCCTTTGAAATGAAAAGAGATGTTCGCTTTGTGTCTGGTTGCTTCTCATTAGGCCGGTTGTGCTGTTCTTGTTCTCCAGCTCCTAATTGGTTCTGTGGGGAGGTGGGACTGAGTGTCGCATTGGAGATTAGGCCATGAGAATTCATCTGATATTTATCTTTTTGAATTCTTGCAGATTGACTTACTTTTGCAGATTGATTTACCCTGAGATGGGGATTGGGTTTGTTCTTTCCAAAAGTCCAAGCCTTTCCCTTGATTCAGAGGATAATCTCACCTGGATGCTGTTGATTTATATTTATAAAAGCTGCTGCTGTAATTATAAAGACTGCTCCGTGCTCTTCCCATGTCTCTTATTCACAGTATGCACAAAACAACAACAAGCACAGTGTCATATATTACATATATATAGATGAAGATTCCCCTCAACGTTCTGCAGCGTAGGTCAGGTGAGCTTCATGCACTTTGTGAACAAGATGTAACCCTGGTTTACGCTGGGGCACGATGTCTGTGATCTCTGTGATTTAAAAAAAGCGATGAGCTCCACGATTTATGACCGCGCTTGGAGCACGAGCGGGGAATAAAAATCAGACAGCTCGCAGGAGGAGATGAAACTTGAAGGAATCATGTTACCAGGTTCATCAAGATTCACTACTATCAGGGTCTCTTACGCTCTGTTACACTCTGTTAAGCTCAACTGTGCTCTTCCGCACCTACTAATCTGAGTGGCATCAAATTGTAATATAGCAGGACAATCGTTACAAATTTACAGTCAAACGTTTTGCCAAGATCATCTCGAATCCACCAAGTTCCCTCAAGATCATCTCGAATCCACCAAGTTCCCTCAAGATCATCTCGAATCCCCCAAGTTCCCTCAAGATCATCTCGAATCCACCAAGTTCCCTCAAGATCATCTCGAATCCCCCAAGTTCCCTCAAGAT
>JAOUQZ010000033.1:6230317-6248154 GCA_028564935.1 Neosilurus hyrtlii | reverse complement strand
ATATATATATATATATATATATATATATATATATATATATATATATATAAACACACATACAGAGTGCCAAGACATAATTTATGCTGTATATCTTTTACAGTAACGTGTAAGCTACGTGAAAATAAATATCACTAATTTTAAAGATGAAATTTAGCCTTACCAAACCAAACCTCATTAATCTTAGCACATGAATCCTGTATTTGCACGTTTAATGTTCTTTTTCCGGAGTCTTTCTTAGCTTTTGCTTGAGCTTGAGTGTGCTATGAGCAAAATGAAGTCAGTTACAGTTCTGGCTACATGTAGAGAAATCAGGAATGTATGGTGTAGGATTTTCGGACCTCGGTGTTGATGACTGTGATGCTAATTTTGTGTCTGGTTCTGTCTTTTGAATTAGACATTAAATACTTTAAACCCAAATATTCCTGACTCGTAAACGACCCAAAAAGAAAACATTAGCACTTATGTTAAAGTAGCACTTTACATTTCGAACTCTGAGGAACGTCAAACCTAGGCAAGGTCTTAATTAGTTAAGTTAATGAAATGGGGGTTGGCGGGAGGGAGGGGTCTTGACACTTACTATAGCTAATATTGCTAAATGCTAGAAAGAAGTTGCGTAACATTACAAAATAGTGGCACAGAAGTTAGCGCCAATGCCTCACAGCTCCATGGTCACCAGTTCAATCATGGGCCTGGGTTACTGTCAGTGTAGTGGGTAAAGTGTTCTCCAAGTATCTGAGTGGGTTTCATTTGGGTTTTCCAGGTTCCTTCCACCCCTAGAAAACCCACCAGTATGTGGACTGAATACATAGAATAAAATTTATTCTATTCTATAATTGTTTTAGTATATTCTACACGGGAAAATAAGAAAAGAAAAGTAAAACGAGGCTTTTCTGGTTTATTTTTTACATTTTTAATTAATTCAAGCTTTATCCCGAGTTTACGGGGTAGTTCTTTTATCCCCGGATCATGAACCAGTCAGGTAGCTCGTATATAAGTATAGTATATACTAATCTAAATTCCTATCCTCAGGCTGTATCTGAAACTTTGTACTGAACATTTTTGAATTCTGAACATTGTAATTGTTGGCATTATAGGCCACACCTACACCTAAGGAAATACAACACCATTGTAGTGGTGGGCAGAGGAGTGGCTCCTGATTGTACCCGCCAATGTTCGTACAAATCAGATGAGATATAGGTTTGTAATATTTGTAGTACCCTCTAGTGGTCAGTGCTCACCAGTGCTAGCTAACGGTAACAATGCTCGCTAATGTAACTGAATGACATGCTTGCTGACATGCTTGCTAGCTATTCTAAATGGAATTTTTTACATGATACATGTAAAAGCAAGGTGGCTAGCTAGCATTCTGTTGCAGTAGCTGGGTTTTCTAATGTACATCCACCGTCCCTCAGTGTAACGTAGACTATGGCGACATGGATGTATTAGCAAAGCTTGGTCTAGCAGATTGGAATGCTACTTGGAACACTACGTGTGCACTACAGCGCAATTTAGGATGTGGAGTAGCATGCAGTACCGTGTTTATGGCCAGTATGGTTGAGGCTTTGTTATTTCACTTCTCCTGATTGCATGTTAAACTTTCATAAATGTTCCAAAGGTTATGACCTTGCTTAGGTATCACTTTAAAATTTGGACAATCGCTCATCTTAAGAGCTCAAAACTTTCTACAACTTTAGATTTCTTTAAAAAAAAAAAAGTAATATGTGGTTATGCTATATGGCCAAAAGTATATGGACACCTGACCATTACATGCTTATGTGGTTCTTCCCCAACATGTTGTACACACGTGTTGTCTAGGACGTCTTTGTATGTTAAAGCATTATAGTTTCTATTCACTGGAACTAGGAGGCTCAAACCTCCATAAAACTCCATGAAGACATGGTTTACCAAAATTGGAGTGGAACTCCGGAGCCTTGATGCCATCCCCACTGAACAGCTTTGGGATGCACTGGAATGCCAACTGTACCCCAGATTTCAATCACCAAACTAACTCCAATAATACTCTTGTAACGGAATGATCGCAAATCCACACAGCCACACGCCAGAATCTAGAGGAAAGCCTTCCCAGAAGAATGGAGGATATCATAACTCCAAAGGGGGGGTCAAAAAAAGCACATACGGGTGTGAGGGTCAGGTGTCCACAAACTTTCGGCTATGTATGCAGTGTGTGCTGGTGTGTATATAGTAACCAGTTTCTGTCTTGTCTTGAAAGTGAAGTGATCTTATTGATATCCTCTGAGACAGATCAGTTTTATATCAATGATGACATTAACCTTTCGACATGTGCACGACTTTATTCTACAAAAAGAAAAGAAAGAAAGCGGGAGGACGGTTTTTTCAGGGTAGTTCAGGCAGAAACGGGTTTGCTGTATTTTTTTATAAGCTTCATACGAGACCTCTGCATGGCAGAAGAGAACTTTTCCCATGGTTCCACTTGCTCAGGATCTTTTTGCCTCCAGCCATTTCGAGTGCTGGTCCAATCACATGTTCACACTGCAGTATTCATCCAATAGCACAGAATAACAGCCTCTTCAAGGACTACAGGGAGTCGGTTCTTCACTGCGAGTAAACCCAAATCAATTTGATTGATTGAATTCACCAACAAAAACTGTTTTGAAACTATTTTGCAAATGAGGAAAAACCCACTTAACTGGGTGCAGTACATAATGAATACTGGAAATGCACTCGGGAAGTGCAGACCTCCACCAAGGTAGTGCAATGTTGTCTTTACATGGGCTATAGTGGCAAATGATGTAGGTTTATAGTGCCCCCTTGTGGTCTGTTGTGTAGTTATTTTTAATTTTGAATTTTTTTTCCCCCCCGACACATTCTGGGTGATTTCCGCCTCCTCGCCCTATCACACAACACCGACAGACACACACGTCCAATCTCACCCTCCCCCCTTGATGGAGGTAATAATATAAGCTGAATTTTTTTTCCTGAACAGGTGTAAGCTATATAGAATGTATTCTGATTTAAATTGAAAGCAATTCTTAGTTGCCACCTCAGACTATTAAGCATTTATTCCCCATTAATGGTCAATAATATTTGGTGTATACAAGTTCTTGGCAGCTTTTAAGAAATATTTAGGATTTAGGACCCCCCCCCCATATTTTTGTTGGAATATCAGTTCTCTGAGAGATGGCTAAGGAACGCTTTAGCGGCAGTACTTTTTACAGAATGAATGTACAACAGCGTCACTTTGCAACCCATATAGTACATAAGCTTCATCTTAACTCATCATGAACAAATATTATTTTAAATCTATGTATAAGCTGCTGAAATCTATTTTTCTATGGCAAGACCAGACCAGTAGATGGGATATCTGTATCATTTAGAAAGGAAGCAGTAAATTATAGGAGAGTTTAAAAGATAACGTTCACCAATGTATTTAAACAAACTTTGACACACGAGAGAACCAGGTTAAATTGTTTTCTCATGAAGCAGTCGGGCTCAGGCTACAGCCGTCTGTTGTCCGTGCGAGAGACGGGGTGATGTGGGTATCACACATCACACGTCATAAAACATACACTGCTGAGGAATTGATTCTTAAGTATGGTCTTTCACTTAAATAACAATGATATATTTTTTAAAGTATATACTACACGGAAACATAAGGAAAGCAAACTAAAACAAAGAGTTTTAATGTTTTATTTTTACATTTGTCTTTAATTTAAGCATTATCCTGATTTTTTTAGTGTGGATTATGTCTTCTGATTGGTGGAAATCCATCAAATAATTCTTGATATTGCATCGTTATGGGATAAGTTGAACAATTATTGCACAACTGAATCGTGGAGCATAATAACGTGACTGTCCACTCTGAAAGTAAAACAATTATAGAATTCAGCTTTAGTATAATAGAGAATTATTCCGGTCAGGGTAGTAATCTGCCGACATCAAATAATTCTCTATCATACTTTGCTGTATTCAGTAATTACATAATAGCCTGAGATCCGATCAATCAGAACCAATCAGATTGCACCATTCCCGTGTGGTATATACTAGATATTTATACTCTACGTGTCAGTAATTAACATATAGTTGCTGTCTTTTTTTTTCCTTATTTAAATCTTTTTTTTCTTTTAGAACAGTATTTTTAAAATCATGATTATCTTTTATTTATCAAGTATTAATTTAGTAAAGATGCAAAAAACACAGTCAAACCCACTTAGCTTCGAGGTCACCAACCCTGTTCCTGGAGATCTGCCTCTTTGAGGACTTCAAACCCTAATCGTTTCCACCTGACCATTTAATCACTGACTTGAGGAGTTCTTGATCAGTTAAAAGAGCATTAGGGCCTCCCTCCCATGGTTCCTGCTACTCAGAAACAGCCTTGGGTACATTACCCATTACCTGCTATTTTGGTGTAGAGCTAGCTTTGTATCCAACTGAACTAGGAAGTGGTGCATTACACGAGTACATTCATTCATTCATTCATTCATGGCATTTGGCAGTCACCGAGTGACTGAGGTTTATCATTTTTACACAACTGAGCAAATGAGGATTAAGGGCCTTGCTTAAGGGCCCAACAGTTGGTGGTACCAGGGCTTGAACCCCTAACCTTTGTATCAGTAAGCCGTATCCTTATCCACTTAGCCAACACTGCCCGACGAGTAATAACACATTATTTTGGCTTCCTGTGTACACAAATGAAGTGTCTGACATAAAAAAAAATTACGAATCATGCTGTTTATGTTTATATGTGTATATATGTTTTAGTATGTGCTTAATACTAAACTAATTTATTAATTTATAAACTTCTTATACCCAAGAAGCAATATGGTGGCCAATCAAGGAAACCCTTTTTACCGGAAATAGCCGAGGGAGTCCTGAATGCACCCACCTCAGATATCAAAGCAGTACAGACTCTGACGTGACCACCACCCGAGGCATTATTTGAGGCATGAGGTTTTCCTGAGAGCTAAATATGCGTTAGATTTTGGTTGGCGATTAAACTTGCACGAAGGCAGATCTCCAGAAACAGAGTTAGGGAACACTGACTGAGATCATCACGAAGAGAAATTTGCGAACCTTTTGGGAGCAGCTTGGTGAGCGGTGTGTCTCACAGTCTCCTGTGTCTACCATGTCTTCCTTTGTGAATGTATCACAGAGGACTGGTGTGCCACTTGCTGTAGAACCTACGACTCAAATCATGCTAGTTTGTAACCATCATTATTCCAGAATAAGCTTCACTAATCAGGGAGAATGACAGCTGCTGCTTGCTTTTCACTATTATCATTATTATTATGCAACATTAAGGGGGTGATCACACTAGAGGTGCGATACAAACACGACTGACGTGAATGGCAATTTGTGGCTGTCGCTTTTCGTTCTCAAATCTGTCGAGCCTGGTGCGTGAAGTCATCGCAAAAAATTTAAAACGTTTGAAACTTCCGCAAGTGTCGCAAAACGTGGCTCTGAAGCGGAATAGTCTCAAACGCTTCTCAAACACACCGCACACGTCGTGAGAAGGTCGAAGAGTTGTTTTGCTCACAAATGATTTTTGATTCGCAAGGAAAAGCGACAAGTTGGAAACTTCTAAGCAAAAAGTTTGAGATGTGCTGGCATTTGCAATATTCTGTGTATTTTGCCATCATAATTTTTTTTTTAATCACGCGCAAATAAAAAGCTAACGACTGGTTTATGACAATGAGATTCACTTTTTTCACCAAACCAATCGTAAATCAGTCTTGCGCATTTCTCCTAACTTCCGCGTGATATATGTAGTCGCAAAACATCTTGACGCAAATTTCAAAATTCGCAAAAATCAGTCGTTTTTCTTTCGCACCTCTAGTGTGATCATGGCTTAATTATACAACGTGGCATCCAATGGCTCCTTTTGTAAAAATTTCTTTAACGTCGTTTGAAAAGAGTAAACCCACGAGTTTCCTTGGAATCTGATTGAGTGCTAATTGTTAAGGGCAGCGATGATAAGTTAATATCTGGCATGAACAGGAGGTGCTGAAGGTGTGATTTAGGCTGTATTGTAGGTGAGTATTAAACATGGTTGCCTCCTGTCCGGCCCACACCAGTTACCGTCTCCCTCCCTAACGTGAACACTTGAAATATCATGATCTCCATGCACCGGTCACAAACCAGTCACAAACCAGTCACCTTTAATATGCTCTTTACATGATACCAGCTTTCTTGTAATGATTCCTCTGGCCTTCGGTATAATTTCAAATTTGTCACATTGTGTGATTCATTTTTAAATATATATATATATATATCCAAAGAGCTGCAAGTAAAAATATGAACATTTTTAAAAAATCTTAGATTTCTTTCTTTCTCTCTCTCTCTTTTTTTAAGGTTTTGCTAGTACTTTGAAGTTACTTGAAACCCTAAATGAAGCTGGTTCATGGAAAATGTTCTGTAGGTTCAACATGCACACTAAAGGTTCTAGTTGTCCTTCACTGTTTTCTTGTTTGTATGTATTTTATAATTTTTTTTATAAAGCGGAACACCTGGTTGGCTCATGAAATCAACCTGGCCAGTACAGTACATGGTTTAAGGGGTGGGTGGGGTTTCATTACATCCTTTCAGTGCAATTGGGGTTGAACATGGATTTTTTTTTTCCCCCGTGCATTTGATTATGGTCCATGAACAGACTTGAACAGAGCAATGCTGTAGAGTTCAGTGAGGAAGATGAAGGTGAAGGCTGTGTGCTTTGTAAAAGGTGTTGTAATATCGAAGTACGTGCTGCGTTGGGTTCATTTGATGGGCCATGCTAACAAAACCATATAAAAACCACCTTTTGAAGCTGATGGTTCAGTTTGCTCTCTTTACTCGATTTTGAAAATAAACATTTTAAAACAAGTATATCTCACACCAACACGTTCTCTGAATGTGCACAATCCTACTTTTTTTTTTTGAGAAAATAAAACAGCACTTTATCTGATCCGAGTGTGATACAAGTGATACCTGACTAATCCTAAAACTTTTATTTTTTTTTTTACAAATTTCCCACCGTAGATTTTTCAACTGTCCTGTCTGTATGAAAATCCATCGGTAGCTTAATCTGGGGGAAAAAATTAAAATCAAGAACTGTGTACAAACATTACCATGAGGCAGCAAACTATTCCTCTTGTATCACATTCAGTATCATGGTGGCGTATTGGTTAGCACGTCCGACTCACAGAAATATGGTCCAACAGGGTCGTTCTCCCTGAGCTCGCGTGGGTTTCCTCCCACAGTCTAAAGACATGCACATTAGGCTAAATGGCTTTTCTAAATTGCCCCTGGAGTGAGTGTGAATGGTTGTTTGTGTTTTGGTCCTACAATGGTCAGGCATGCTGTTCATGGTGTACCTCACCTTCGCCCAGTGTAGGCTGAGACAGGCTTCATCCTCCCTGCGACCCTAATAGGATTAAGCGGCTCAGCGAGTGAGTGCGTGCCTCCAGTATCAAGACAAATACAGACATGTGTCCATAATGTCAGTTTATTATTTACAGGAATTTGTAGTTATCTTCTCTGCACAATGAGTAATGAATGACCTTCACAGATGAATAAATCAAGTCAAACATTGACAGAGAAATAAGTCGTCTTAAACTGTACAAAACCCAGCAATGTCTTCTTCTCTGACACTCCTACAGTACTTGGACAACAGAAAAAAATTAATTCTCTAAACTTTTCCTAGACAAGCTATTAATTTTAGGGGAAAACGAAGTACTGAATAAACGATTAAATACAGGAGATTTAAATAATAATAAAATAAACTTCTGGTCTGTTAGAGCTTAGGTGGGGCTGGCGGTGCGGAGCTATGGATGCAGCTAGAGGACAGGATCAGTTCCTTCTTGCCCAAATGTACAACCCCTGCAAAAGCTACGCTCTAACAGACCAGGACAAGAGTGTTTGCTCAAACAAGCAGCTCACAGACGTGATGTTTGGCTAACAACGCTGTAAGTGGAAAGAGAGAAGGCCACGCCTCCCTTCCAATTTTGCACTCGAGCACCTGGGCACAGATAGCTTTTCTGTTGTCACTCGGGGCACCACTTATACTTAGTTACTGACTGAAGTCTGCCTGTTTCAATTTGTCCCGAAGATCCCAGGCTGAAGCAGTTCATAACGACGGTACGTTTTTTCCCCCTTCGCCCTCTGGTTTGTGTGGCCATGAGATACAAAGTGTCTCGTATCTTTTGTCCAATATTCAGGATCTTGAACGTTGCAATCTGCCCGGTTTTTCTCCATCTCGCTACACTGAGGTCGTAGAGATGTAAAGTAACAACCTTTAGTCTAAAAACTATGAAATAATTTTCTTGAGTCATCATAACAACACGACTGATAGCTGCAATTATTGCCAAAATGTACCATGCTCCCTAACAAAGCTTCGATGTATGGCGTGTAAGACCTCTCACTGCATTTCACTGTAAACAGACATCATTCTGTGAGTGAAAGGACACCCTGAAGAACATAACTAGCTATTTAAAACTGGATACTTCCTCCTTGCTTGTGCTCATTTCAGAGATGCACTGTCAGTTCAAACAGCCTGCTGAGCTCATGCACACAGGTTTGTAGTGATGATGGAAAGAGAACGCCGTGAATTTGACAGGAGGAGAGAAGTAAAGGAAATTATAGGACACCCATCACAAAATTAGAAGAAAGAAAAAAGACAAAATAAAATCCAATGCCACTTCTATGACTGGGTTTAAACACTTAGCAATCGCTCACACCCAGCCGTCTTTGTGTTCAGTCCGTCTTTGTGAATACAGCACTTCAGAGCTGGTATTTACAACTTGAACCAGGAAAGTCTGTCCTCTTATCAGAATCCGGTGTCCGGTTTGATGAAGAGCGCTGAGAAGGCAAAGGCGAGGAACACGATCCCGCCGATGATTGTAACTGTGGAAATAAACCCAAAAGTTCATTCCGCATCGGTTTTTTTTTACTGTAATTTACTGTCTTTACTCTACTGTAAAGTAAACCTTACCAGTCCGCACTGATATTTTTTGAGCCACGATCCTTCCACCAACCACAGCCAGGCCTGTGCACAGGCAATGTCCCAGAGTTCCACCCACCGCCACGCCAAATGGATTCTGCAACAAACAATTTTGTAACAGAAAACACACCCAGGTCCTCTTCTGTAAATGATATCATTTCATATCAAGCTCCCTCAGACAAATACACGAGTACGTGGCCATTTCCGTACTTTATAAGTGGATTGAATTGACTGAGTGATCTGGCACATGACCCATGATTCATTTTAACATGGCCAAACTTTCAACTTTTTTTGACCCCTGGACGGCTAAAAATCATCTACTGTGATGTTATTCGGACTGTGACAGGATTTATCCCTGATGTAAGCAGACTTTAGTTGTAGACTGGCGAAGTGTAGGTTCTGCTGAATCAGAGCTGGATCTCTGGCATTCCGAGCATAAAGAACTGGTTTAAGATGAGCAACTGGTTCCGAACTGCATTGGTGGAAAAGTGCCATCTTTTACATACTGTTCTCTTACACAATCCTTTCCTTTCCCACCTCCTGACCTTCTGTACACAGTAAAGCCAAGTGTGTGTGTGTGTGAGTGAGAGAGAGATTACTGACCTCACGTGCTGCCAAAACGATGGTGGCGAGCTGCGAGCGATCACCCCACTCAGCAAGGAAAGTAAGAGTAAGTGCCTGGATGAAGATGGGCGAGATACAACTATGCCACTTCCTCGGAGGCAACATAGCTGCTGCTGTCCCCGCCTCTGCATCAGGAGTCCCGTTAGCCAGTTTATAACGCTGAAGCTGTAAGTAAACACACCATCCAGTCAATCCATCATCACCATCGGGTGTACTGACTAAAACCAGTACTCATTTAAGAAGTTTAAATCAACATGAACAGTTTCAACTCAACCACACCTGGACTAGTTAACTCACCTCCTCATCTTTCTTTTTAATCTCAGCCTGCACCTCCTCAAGCTCCTCCTGGCCTTCGTCCGCACTCATCCTCAACCCCTCTCTCAGCATCCGCACGCCGAAGATGGCGAACAGCACCGTGGAGATGTAGTAGGTGTAGATCCGTGGGATAATAGTGGTGGCGTAACCAAAGAGGACTAATGACGGAACATAAAACATTCACGTTAGATGTACTACTGATGTATTTTTATTCCTGTCTGCAGTCCCCACAACCATACTGAACATATTCATACTCCGGTAATGACATATACTGTACACTCTCATACCAACAAAACAACAGACACAAACTACAGCTTCACGAAACGCTCGGCAGAAAATAAAACGTGATTGTGCCTGCAATGGTTCAGAACACCGAGTTTAAAGAGAAAGTAAAAGCCTAAACTTTTTCAAACCAAGTGGCTGTAAACGACCTGTATGTGACCTGTATGTGTTTCCACATACATCATTATCTTATCCCCTGCTTCTATTCTATTCACCCAGCAACCTCTCAGCTCTGACACATGAAATAAAATTCTATGGCGGTGTGCATTTAAAAATAAAAAAAAAAAAAGGTTGAGTTGCTCAGCCACATCTGAAGGAGCTTTGAAATTAGGCAGCTGAGTTGCAGCACCGCGATGCATTCAGTTGTCAAATGCAGCCCTCAAAGGATGGGGAACCGGAACTGGGATAGAGAAACAATGTGAGAAAAATCATCTAAATCGGTCACCTGATACCAAGATGACACGTGACCACACGTGATTAAGTCACAAGGTAGAGACTACATTAAGAGCCAAAGTTGAAAAAGGCGTACCTGGATGAAAATGCAATATCGCCAAAAATACATCCCATAAAGCATAATCTTCAACATGGCCAAGTTTAAATATCCATAAACATAATCTATCGATGCTAAAACGTTTGTTTAAGAAAGGGTTCCATGTCCAAGTTGTTGTAAAACAATGGAAATATCAGCTCATGTTGCTAATTTTCAATCCACTTTTGTGATTGCTCAGGGTATTTCTCTATTATCCGTATCAGGCTGGAGCGGGTCACATATTGACTTTTTTAATGAACCATTAACTCTTGTTATGACAGGGATTATAGAATCTATAAAATATGCACGTTTATGCATCTTTCCTCGAATGTAAAATAAACTGTGTTTCACTTGTTCAGGAACACTGGCAGGAGAATGATCATGTGAGACGGACAGGTCTAGAGGACCAGGCAGGAAAACAAGTATCCAGTGCTACTTTCACTGAGAACAACTGTAGCTCGTTTTATCTCAGATATTAAAGCTAGTACGATTATCACATTAAGCCCAAGAGGGAATCTCCTTCATATTTGACTAAATAATCTGACAGTACCAAGAAGCCCAATCTCAACGCTTTCGGCCAACGTTACTGCTGTTGTTTTTCACCTGTGAGAAAAAATAAACGTGAAAAACAAGTTTCATAAATCATGCATAGAAAGCCCTTTTAATGTAATTTAACTCTGACTTCCTGAACACCCTGCATTCACACTCACTGTCTTCATACTCTCAAATTCTCCAACAGGGCTTCCTTTTAGTCTCATGTAACTGATCATGCTTGCTCTCTATCTCTGTCCTACCTACATATATATCTGCACAAACACATACACACCCCATATCTATCTGTAACACACGCTATTGTTCTTGGCAGTGCTTGTAGATCCTTCTTTGATAATATGACTGTGTGTGTGTGGTGTTACAATAACACCCTTGTGCTCATCATTTGATTATCTTGATGACTGAATTTATAAAACAAGTTTGGGAACAGTACCATGGAAACAAAACAATGCTGTCATTATTTTCATTTTTAATTTCCTCTCACTATTTTCTGAAGTGGAAATAATGCCAGTCAGAGTCTATGATATTTTTTCTTTTATGTTGGTCAGTATGTCAGATCAGGCAATCATAGACCCATAAACGTTTTGCTGCGTCCCAGTCGGGAGACTTGAACACACTGTAGGAACATTCGGGACTCCCTCTGCTATTTCCTCTACTCAAGTATCGCCTCGTGGGCATTAAGTGCCATTTTGGCGTAGAGCTACTGTCCGATTTTGCAGAAGTCTAGCAGGGGTGTGATGTTTTTTTTAAACCAACTGAACCAGGAAGTGTATTATAACACCACATTCCTTTGGTTAGCTGTGTACTATTGTAGACGTTTGGAATTAAAGCTAGCTTTTTAAGACGAAAAAGTTATTCATGTTTGATTTATAAACAGTACGACAGCAGACTCAGGGAAACCTTTTAATGATACCAGAAACCACTGGATATTTTAAAAAGTGTTAAAATCAGGCTGAATGTATGTTGTTTAATTCTGGCATTTAGGATAAAAACAAAACTTTCCTAATCAATTTAAAAACCATATTGTTTCAGTGTTATTCCTGGGTCCAAATTGCAGGGGGAAAAAGTCTCACTTATTTGAGACTCAATGGGATTTTTTTAAAACCAACGGGGAAAATAATCTCTCCGCTCAACGATTCAATGGGATTTCTTATGAATCAGTGAGGAAAAAAATGCCTTGTTTTCCTTTTTATTCTAGTAAATCAATTTCATGGCAATATTTTCTATATGTATGCACGTGTGTGTGTGTGCGTATATATATATATATATATATATACATACACACACACACACACACGTTTACATTTCTGTAACGTAGGTAGGCATGTGTAAATATTTAGTTTGCCAGCCTCCGTGTCCCTAATTAGGACGAAGCAGTTTAGAAACTGAATTAATGAATGAAAATTAAACCAAATATTTTCTAAACTGTAAAGAATGAAAGATTTTCAAGGAAACTTGATGACAAATCCAAAAATTAATGTCTCCTTACAGTAACACAAATGATCTTTACTGACAATAAACGTGAAACCTTTTTTTAAAATTGTCCTATGAAATATGTAAAGGCCAAGCTGTTAGCTGATGTTTATTTATGTTTATTTAATGGGTTTAAAATACATTTCTGACAAACTGTAAACAAGGTGTCTCAAGCCTCTTATCATCCATGTTATGAACAGCAACATAAGTGGTATTAAACTAAGTACGGTTGTGTTTCCATTACGTCTACTATGTCACAATTAAGGCCTATGAAAAATATAGACTCCCCAGTGACAAAATGCCACAAACGTCTAAGGTGATTTAGGTTCCCATATCCTCCCTGGATTCACTGATCCATTGGGCTTCTGTGCACACCGGTTGATGGCGCTCAGACACTTTAAATGACTGTCTTTCTTTACATCAGACGTACAACCCACTACACCTCAGCTTTTAGGCAAAAAAAAGAAAATTCGTAGACACCTTAACCGGACTGGGTTCTCACAGCGCAGAATATATGGTTTGTTTTCCCCAAATTTGAAATGGAGGGCAGGTTCCCGCTGCCGGAACACGTTATTGTGACTCGGAGAATATAAAAATCCATTCGAGCCCCATCTTACAGAACATTAAATCGGCGCATGCGCATTGACCACTAACCAAGATGGAAGCCATACGAAAACAATAACAACGATGCTACCTGAGTATCTTGCTAATTTCAAACTTCTAAAATCATGGCATGAAGAATTATCACATTTGACAGCGAGCCAGTGCGATTTTCTGAATTTTGATGACTAAATATCACAGATTTCAGCCCCGGGAATAACCCTGGTGTTTACTAATTAATTGACATTTTTTACACACCCCATTGAGTCCCATGGATTAGATTGATAAAATATATGAAATAAAAATGGTACTCATAAGCCAGGCCAACTCTTTCAATTAATTTCTTTAGTCTATAATATTTTAAGCAATTTCCACCAAATCAGGAATGTTTATACCATAACTGGAGAACATTTGCAGGACAGTACCAACAAGTTCTATCTAAATCCTGTTAGTTTTTCGCTGAACATGATCAGATTTTGGTAAATAGAATCTAACTACTGAAGCACAAACTCAAAAGCATATTCACACAAGAACAAAGAAATCCTTGAGGTTATGGTACCTGACAGGCAGGTCATGAGACCCAGAGCCAGCATGGCCCCTGCCAAGACAGTAAGACGGTTATAACGCATGGCCATGATGGCTGCGATGAAGAAAGTCTTATCTCCCAGCTCAGACACGATGATGACCGAAATCGCTGCCACAAAAGCATGGATAAATCCCAGGTTGTCATTACTGGGCTCATCTGGACTGATGGCTGGAGCTTCAGGTTGACTGGTCAGCGCTTTCTGCATAGAGAGACAAAATTGTTATTACTATTTCATTAGAAATCAGTGTGCATGATAAAGATGCAACAGTAACGTGACCTGCATGAATATTAATAGGCTTTGGTATAAATATAGCTACAAATTTGTACACAATAAACACACTAATATAGATAAAGTGTGTAAAGGATGTCATTCTGAACATGACATATCTGTGTCCTCATTAATTTGGAATAGTTTGTATACGACCAAAGTAAAAAAGAAAAAAACATGACTCCATGCAGATGAATGAATTGTTGGGTGCTGGGAATTTTTCATTACACGTTTGCACTGGATGAAATTTGGCACACTTTAGGACCTTAAAAACATCTATAAGGATGGCATTTACATGTATGGGGATTTAAAACATGATGGCATGGCTTTCAAATTAGGCTGGTGGGAATTCCGTCTACTCGAGTCCGGTGTGGCGTCTTAAAATATCTGCATATTTCCTACACGCAGCGTGCCTCCCGCTATCTCACATACACATTATATATTAGCGGAGCACCATTGATAGGGAAACGTCCTCTAGCGTCTGTCCAGGCGTAACCATGGAACCTTGTAATCGAGTCACGTGATGTCACGTCACCATTAACGGCGTGAGTTCCTGTGAAAGAAACAAATAATGCAACTGCTTTCTTAAACTGTATTTAAATTAACATTATTGGTTTCTGTCTTTCCTTCGGACACCTGGTGTAAAGTTCCAGCGGTGAGGGTAGAATAAAGGAGCTGTAGTGATATAGCTGGAGAAAGTTTTGGGAGTAAGCAGGACGCCGTCTTCTCTGGAGCTCTTAAATCTGTATAGCAGCATAGTGTCACGTTAGCCTTCAGTAGCTTACTTGGTAATACTGTACTTGTTAAATCCAGCTTTCGCAGTGTTTTCAGCCTTCCTATAGAATCTAGCTGGAATTAATGTGTCAGAAAAATGAAAACAGTGCAGACTCTAGAATTCTTTAGAAATGTGCTGTTGAGTCACACAGCCTGAGTTTGTGTTGTGTTACATTAATAAACTCTGTTTAATGGTTAGCGGTGTGCTAACAAGTGCACCTAGAAAAGTGGCTTTCCTTTAGCATGTTGTATCAACATTATATTCAAACTCTAGTACTGATACATCATCTTCATAGTTTCATCCTGAACAGAACTGGGACATGAGACGAGAACTGAAGACCATCTGTGTTTTTTTCTTCCACTACAATCTACAAGTTTCATCCATATAGCTATATATCAAATATAAAATGGATTTCTATTAATTATATAATTATAATAATTATGATTTATACCCCAGTTTACCTTTATCAGTTTTCGGTACATTTTCAGAGCAGTGAGAGACAGAATAGAATTTTTCATCTCACTTATTCTGTCTCTCTCTTTTTTAATTTTATTTTTATAAAGTTGGTCAACAGTAATGATGACATTTTGAGAACAGAGGCTACTTTTATTGGTTCTGCTGCTACTCAAAAACAATTTGAAAGCTCTGATGGTCATCTGTCCTGAGCATCTTATCCAAATGAATAATGCATGAATAACACCGTGTACCAAATCCCACCAAAAATAACAAAAAAAAAAATGTTTTAAAACCACAACAAATAAATAGCTGCGGCCCAGACAACACAACCAGTATGATATTACTGTAGTGTAGATAAGTGTAGATCCTGATCAACAACTACACTCAAAGTTGTTGATGATAGTAAAACTTCTACTAATAATAAACATATGAAGTGTTTGACTGGCCGTTAAAATAAGTTTCATTCCAACCCCAATAAATTATTCATCTCACTCAATTTCCAAACCCCTTAATCCTATTAAAGTCACGGGGAGGCTGGCGCCATTCTCACCTGACACCAGGCAAAGGCGGAGTACACCCTGACCAGTTCGCCGAACCACGACAGGGACAACGCGCACACACACACAACCATTCACACGCACATCCACACCTGGGGGCAATTCAGAACAACCAGTTATCCTAATGTGCATGTCTTTGGACGGTGGGATGAAACGGAAGCACCCGGACCTAGGACTCCAGCCCGGACCTGGGACCTTCTTGCTGTGGGGCGGCGTGCCACCCACTGTACCATCCCAACAATGACTGATAAAAGTTTTTTCAAAAAACTTACAATTACAAAAGTCCTGTTAACACAAACTGGTTTGAATCAATTTAAAATATAGGGATAAATAATCCCTCATATAAGAAAAGAAACCTTCAATAGTCTGGGTTGTACATCCAAAAAGGTCATGTTTATAAAACACACTGGAAGGAATCACTGACAGTAAAACAAAGACGAGAAGCAGGAAGAGAAGCAGCTCAGTCTGGAGATACACAGACAAACAGAGAGAGAGAGACAGAGACAGACACAGAGAGAGACACAGACAGACAGAGAGAGAGACAGACAGACAGAGAGAGAGACACAGACAGACAGAGCGACAGACACACACACCGACAGACGGAGAGAGACACAGACAGACAGGGAGAGAGAGACACAGACAGACAGGGAGAGAGAGAGAGACAGAGAGAGAGACAGACAGGTGGAGAGAGACAGACAGGGAAGTGAGAGAGAGACAGACAGGGAAGTGAGAGAGAGACAGACAGGGAAGTGAGAGAGAGACAGACAGGTGGAGAGAGAGACAGACAGACGGAGAGAGAGACAGACAGACGGAGAGAGAGACCGACAGACGGAGAGAGAGACCGACAGACGGAGAGAGAGACCGACAGACGGAGAGAGAGACAGACAGACGGAGAGAGAGACAGACAGGGAAGTGAGAGAGAGACAGAAAGGTGGAGAGAGAGACAGACAGACAGACGGAGAAGGAGACAGACAGGGAAGTGAGAGAGAGATACAGACAGACAGACGGAGGGAGAGACGGAGGGAGACACAGACAGACGGAGGGAGAGAGAGAGAGACAGTTAGCGGCTAATTTGTTGGAGAAACGGGAAATACACCGCAGTCTCGAAGCTACAACCAAGTTTAGTCTCCACAACAAAACCCGAACTAGACCCTTGTACAGACGTGTGTGATGTTAAAGGTGCTGGTTACCTCGGCTGGCTGTTGCACTTCAGGTAATTTGTTGTCCTCTTGAACACCTGAGACTCTCTGAGGACTCAACACGCTCACGAGCACAAGCACAACAAACAACTTCACCTCAACAGGCCGAACAACGGCCCGGGGAGGCATTTTACAAACCTCAACAACCGACCGATAAAGTCCCCGTAAACACGAGACAAAAATACAAACACACAAACCCGTTTAACTTGAGTAAATATGTTTACTTGTGGTGGATATCTAACCGGCTAACTCGCTAATCGGGTTCATGTTCCTCAATCCGCTGTTACAAACTTGCTAGCTGTACGGCCGCTCTGATTGGACCGTTTGGAAGCTGACTCATAGGTTCTCGGACACGTCATATGAATTGAGGTCATTGATTGGCTAAGATCCACCTTAGAGAAAAAGGCATTCGGAAAATCAGGAGCAGTTTAAATACATATTAAAAAGTCTGTGGTTTCTTCTGTAGCTCACAAAACACGCCAGTGCAAATCTGTTAGCATTAATAATCCTGCATGGTTTTGATAGTGAACTCAAACCCAGCTTCATTTGTTGATCAATAAAATGTTTAGGTATTATTGTTTATTGTATTATTATTATTATTATTATTATTATTATTATTATTATTATTGTTATTATTATTATTATTATTATTATTATTGTTATTATTA
>JAOUQZ010000033.1:6219087-6229115 GCA_028564935.1 Neosilurus hyrtlii | reverse complement strand
ATACTTCAACATATCAAGCACTGTTCTACGGAAAATCGACTCAAGATTTTTATATATATATATATATATATATATATATATATTGTATGTGGGAAAAATAACAGTACTACAGTTTCATCCCGACAAGCCTGTT
This sequence comes from Neosilurus hyrtlii, assembly GCA_028564935.1. Classification (NCBI taxonomy): domain Eukaryota; kingdom Metazoa; phylum Chordata; class Actinopteri; order Siluriformes; family Plotosidae; genus Neosilurus; species Neosilurus hyrtlii. The sequence continues at coordinate 6,228,982 of JAOUQZ010000033.1, read as the reverse complement.
TTGTGGTTGCCCACTCATCAGGGGATTTATGAACGTATCTTCGACGTATCGAGCAGTTTTACGGAAAATCGACTCAAGACCTTATATATATTATATATATATATACACACACACACACACACACACACACACACACACACACAAAACAAAACAAACAAAAAAAGATAGACAAAACAGATAAAGTTTTTTTAAAACACCATTTGCGAGTAATACAGCACTCTGTTTGGATAAGAGCCTACCAACCCATAGCAGCACATCGTGATTTAGCAATTTTTAAAAATCCTAGTGAAAATGCACTAGATTTGTAAAAAAAAAAAAAAAATTAAAAAAACAAGGGAATCTCTTGCCCTCTTCGGGTTAATCCGCAGATTTTTGATATGATTTAGATTTGGGGTCTGACTGGGTCATTCCAAAACAATCATATTCTTCTAAAGTCCTTCCATTTTGACTTGGATTTGTGGTTTGGGTCATAATCATGCTGGAAAGAAAAAATGTTCTTCATCTCCAGCTGTCTAACAGAGGCCTGCAGGTTTTATGCCAAAATAAATGGGTATTTGGAGCTATCCATGCTCCCATCTGTCTTGACTAGAGTCCCAGTCATTTTTATTTCTTTATTTTAAAAACTCTATTTTTATTGCTTTTGTAACTAAAACCCTTGTGAGCTATGGGCACTGATTTATTAGATGGTTATGTTACAGTTCTTTTTTACATTTATTGTGTAGTGGACTGGCGAACTCTTCAGGGTGTACACCGCCTTCACTCAGTGCTGGCTGCGATAGGATCCAGTCTTCCTATGACCATAGAAGGAGTAAGCAGTTCGCAAATGACTGAGCGAGAGAGAGTGTGTAGTAGATTTTAAAGTATCCAGGAACAGAGCAGTGGATCACCCACCATATAATTATATTATCCTATATCTTACTGCTTTTCCCAACATTTCAGTGGTTAGACCCAGTCAAATGATAGCACTGCAAACTGACAAACTGATAGCAGGTATATTAACATTCAGATCGCCAGCTCAGGGCAAAAATCTACACTATTTTTTATTAAAGAAAAAATTTAAATCTGTTAAAAATAAAGCAAATTACAGATAATTATGCTGAGTTAGAGTTGCAAGTCTCCATCGCTTTGCCTTCCAATGTCTGCACGAGCTAATCTACCATCTAAGGTTTTTTTGGTTATAATGGCTACAACGTCAACATCTAACTTTTAAACATCACGGCTCCTCCCTTCTTTGTTTGCGTGTTCTTGTTCTCCAGAAACAAACGTAATAAAATCCTTTTTAAATGAAAGTATGTTGGCCACCTTTCACAACCCTACTGGTTTTTCCATCTGTGTAATCCAGTACAATACAGTACAATACATGAGCTGTTATTACATGCTATTATTTAAGACACAAGAGGACGTAATTTAATCAGCCAATTAATTTAGAGCACTGAGCAGCTTAAAGACTTCTAATGATAAAAATAATAAGAAACATACATTTGTGCTCCCGAGTGGCACAGTGACAAAGTGCACTATCAACCGTAGTTCGAATCCATGTTGATGCCGCAGTTATCTGCAGCCGGGAGTCCATGGGAGCTGATTGGCCGAGGGTGGTCACAAGAGGGTGGGATGCGATACGCTCGTCTCCATGTCACTTACAGCGATCACCTGCCAATTATGGCCGTTGTGAACTCATTCATACAATTACATTTTCCGTCTGCGTGCTAGGCAGCTCCCAAATTTGCACACACAACACATCGTAAACGATTACGCCCCTCCCTGGTTGTATGTGTTCTGTCTGTTGTATGTGTTCTGCCTTCAGCAGAGCTGGGCTCCAGGCTTCCCATGATACTAGCAGTTTTAATAATGACTGTATGAGTTTTTAATTGTGGGATTTGAGACATTTCCTGTCTCATTTGGGGAATTTAAAATTAGTGGTTAGCACGTCTGCCTCATAGCAAGATGGTCCTGGGTTCGATTCCTGGACTGAGGACATTTCTGTGTGAGGTTTGCATGTTCTCCCTGTGCTTGCATGGGTTTCCTCCAGGTACTCCGGTTCCCTCCCACTGTTCAAAAACATGCAGAGTAGGCTAACTGGCTGTTCCAAATTGCCCTGATGTGTGAGAGTGAGTGTGAATGATTGTATTCATGTTGGCCCTGCAATGGCCTGGCAAACAGGGTGTACCACGCCCTTGCCCAGAGTCAGCAGAGAAAGGCACCAGCCTACCCGCAACCCTGATTAGGATTAAACAAATTAGAAAATGAATGAATGAATGAATGAATGATTGTTTTGGGGTAGAGAATAGCTCAAATCGACCTCTACTGGATAAAAACATCCTGAATCTACAGCTGACTATTTGGTACTTTCCTACAACAATAAGAGGTGCCCCCTGCCCATGTCCATCAGTGGGAGTCTAAGTGAAACACTTATTGTAAAATATATACTGATCAAAACTCACTGAGCAACTCATTCCACTTCTCAACCCCTTTCCCACTTTACTTACTTACTTACTGACTGACTCACTCACTCACTTACTTACTTACTTATTCATGCAGTGGGTAGGCTGACCTTCAGAGCAGGATAAGGTTACACTTTAAGTACAAGGGGTATCTTGCTGAGGGGAAATAATTTATATTAGCAACATGCTTTTTGTTTACTTTTTTGTTATGCCTGTAAGAATTCGTACCAACTGGCACAGACACTGCTAATGGCACTGAATGTCAGAAAATAACATTTCTGAGGCTTCGGTGGAACTCATAAAAAGTAAAAGATATGACACATGGGACTTAAAACAAACATTTTGACATTGAACTGAATGAAGTGTGTAACAGAAAACACAAAAATATCGAATTAAAATGCTGTCTCAATATAGCACATCCGCTTCACAGCAAGAAGGTCCTTGGTTCGAGTCCTGGGCTCAGGTGTTTCTGTGTGGAGTTTGCATGTTCTCATGCTTGTGTGGGTTTTCTGTGTACCCTGGTTTCCTCCCACAGTCCAAAGACATCCACATTAGGCTAATTGGCTGTTCCAAATTACCCCAGGTGTGGATGTCCGTGTGAATAGTCGTATATGTCTTGGCCTGACTGGACTGACAAGCTGTTTTGGGTATACCCCACCTTCACCCAGTGTTGGCTGAGATAGACTCCACCCTCCTCACAACCCTTGTAGGCTTAAGTTACTTGGCAAATGATTGAACATAAGTATTTAATTGAGTGTATATTTCTCGGGGGGCACGTTGGTGCCTCACAGGAAGAAGGTCCAGGGTTTGAGTCCAAGGCTCAGATGGAGCAAGGGTCGCATGCTTGCATGGGTGTCCTCCGGGTACTCTGGTTTCCTCTCATGGTCCAGAGACATGCACACTGGTTAATTGGCTGTTCCAAATTGCTCCTAGGTGTAAGTATGAATGATTGTGTATGTTGGCCATATGATGGACTGGTGAGCTGTTCAGAGTGTACCCCACCTATGCACAGAGCCGGTGGAGATAGGATCCAGCTTGGCTGTGACCCTAGTATGGTTGAGAGATTTGTCAAATGAATGAATGAAGGAATGTAATTTATTTTCAATAGATTACTCTAGTGTTATGAGCTATTATGTGTGGATTCATTACATATAATGCAAATTAAGTCCATTTCTAGACCATGTTTAACACAACAAAATGTGGAAAAGTTCATGAACAGGGTGAATAGTTATGAAAGACACTGTAAAATATATTGTCACTTGCAACTGCACTCACTTTTACAGAAAATACACTCTACAGCTCTAAAGACATTAAGCTGGACAGCAGTGTAAAGTTTACTCGACGGGGCACAGTGTTCCACTGCATAATAGGAGCCTTAAAATATCTCTCACACTGACGTGAGTACTGCACATGCATATTTAAATTTGTCTCTAGGTGTTTTAGTCAGACTACTGCTCCCTGCTGACTGCCTCTAAAGAACATTTCCATCATTCTTTCTGTTTTCCTTTCCAGTTCCTGTCTGTGGTGACAGAACAGGAAGTAACACACCTTACACATTTCTAACAAATATATGAATTGTCTGGCATCATCATTACCTCACCAGCAGCGATGGCTCATCATCTTACTGAATAGCAGAGATAATACCTGAGTACTTAGTTCCTGTGTCAGTCTATAAGATATGAGATACGTATGGGATATGTATGGCCAAAAGCATGAATAAAGCCTTCCTAATGATTAATTTCTGGTGTTTTGGCTTAATGATGCTGGTTTCCACAGCTGCACAAAAGTGTATAATTACTATGTACCATACCAAGCATTCGCTTAGTGATGTGCCGGCACTGGACATTGGTGCAAAGCAAGCATAACCTCAGGAGAGATGAAAGAAGTGATGTTATCTGGAGTGATGGCAGTCTAATAGATGAATCTGGGTTTTCTGGAGGCCAAGAGAAGGCTACATCCTGGAATGCACAGCAACAGCAATAAAAATTTGGTGGAGGAGAGCTAATGGTCTGGGGCAGTTTTTCAGGGTGTGGGCTTGGCCTCTGCGTTCCACTGAAGGGTATGCCGGCAGCATACAAAGGTTTTTTTTTGACAATTGTATGCTTTGATTGTTGCAGTAACACTTTGGGGAAGGTCCTTTCCTGTTGCAGCATGGCTGTGCCCCTGTTCATAAAGCAAAGTCCATAAAGTCATGGTTTGATGTGTTTGTAGTGGAAAAACTCCAGTCTACTCCTGCCCATGCTTCTGAAATGAGATATCCAATTCATACGAGAATGATGGACAAGTGTCCAAATACTGTCAACTATACAACATATTTTGAATCCATTAACATTATATCCTTATACAGTGGCTTTAAAGAGTATTCATCCTTTCTTGTGTGTTGCATTAAACTGCATTCACTCCTTCAATAATTTCTCTTCCTCAAGAATTTGCCTGTAATTAATACCATTTATCACTCCTCAACACTGACCAGTTTCCCAGTCCCTGCTGATGAGAAACATCCCCACAGCATGATCCTGCCACCACCATGCTTCCCTGTGAGGGTGGTGTTCTTTAGGGGATGAATGTTAAAAGGAATGATGTTGGCTTTGGCCAGACTCAAAAAGCACAATTTTAGTTTGATCTGACCAAAGAACCTACTTCCATATATTTAGGGAGTCTCCATGTGCCTTTGTGTGAACTCTAAATCTGCTTTCTTATTATTTCTGTAAGCAATGGCCTTTTTTTTGGCCAGTCTTCCATAAAGCCCTGGAGTGTGAACAGGTAGAGCAGTCTACACTGTGAATCTTTCCATGTAATTCAGGGTTACCTTTGTTCTCTTTGGTGCCTCTCTGTCTAGGCATGTTTGTTGTGCAGCCATATTTATATTCCATTTTGTAATTATGAATTTAATGGTGCTCCATGGGATTTTCAAAGTTTTGGAAATTTTTTTATAACACAACCCTGATTTGTACTTCTTCACAACGGGTCCCTGACTTGTTTGGAGAGCTCCTTGGGTTTCATTGTGTCACTTGCTTGGTGGTGCCTCTTGATAAATAGTGTTACAGACTCTGGGACCTTTGAGAACAGGTGGGTATATACTGAGATCATGTGACACAGATTGCATACAGCTAGACCTTATTTTAAAAAAATATGTCTTCTGAAGGTAATTAGTAGCCTTTATTCTTATTTAGGGAATTTCTAGCAAAGGGGGTGCATATGTAGCACTTCAGTACTTTTTTGTATATTTTTTAAAATAACATTACATTTAAGTAATTTCACCAATTTGGACTATTTTTGTAGGTCCATTACATCATCATCATCATCATCATCATCATAATAATAATAATAATAATAATAATAATAATAATAAAAAACATTGCAACTTATTAGGCAACAAAATAAGGAAAAATGCCAAGTGGGTGAATACTTTTGCAAGCCAATGTAGCCTTAGTTCTTTTAGGCAAAGGAAAACTACAAACATACATTAAATACAATAAAAACACCTATAACATATACCTAACCTATAATAGCTGTTCCCCTTCCTAATTTTTATGTCAAGTTTTTCAAATTTGGAATCATGACATCTATTCCAAATAGCTATCATGGTAGCTAAAGAGAAAAGCTGCTAATTATATAATTTGTCTCATTGTAGCAGAGTGGCTCATGTAAGCAGAGCACCATACTTAAGAAATAACTCACTTGCATTTGAATGTCTATCTGTCTTTTGTCCATGTGCATCTTCATGCTGATTGTCTGTAATGCATCACAATGCATGTTGTATGTAAGACAATTATTGTTTATGAAAACTACTGATTGCTTGATTGATCAATATAACTGAAACAACATCCTAATGAGAGCGGCATCCTCACAGCAAGAAGGTTCTTGGTTCAAGTTCTAGGCTTGGTGAGGGCATTTCTGTGTGGAGTTTACATGGTTCTCCCTGTGCTTGCATCGGCTTCCTTTGGGTACTCTGGTTTCCACCCACAGTACAAATACATGCATATTAGGATAACTGGGTGTTCCAAATTGCCAATATGATGTTAAGTATGTAAGAGTGTGAGTAGTGTGTGTGTTGGCCCTGTGATAGACAGGCGAGCTATCCAGGGTGTACCTCACCTTTGCCCAGAGTTGGCTGAGATAGGCTTTAGCCTTTCTGCGATCGTAGAAGGATTTAGAGGTTCAGCAAATGAATGACTGAATGAAGTACATCAAATTGACAGTATTTTTCTACAGCTTACATATGATTATTTTCAATACAGCAAAATGCAAAATATCTGCATAAAAGTAATTGTATTTTAATTACTCACATATACGGCATAAACAATCTTGGAGCTCTTTACTAGTATAGTTCAGATTAGAGATTAGTATGATTTCTATATAAAAATAATAAAATCAATATTGTTATTTGACTTCAGACACAAGTCATGAAGGGGTTCTTCAGCTTCTAACAACAACAACAACAACAAAAACATCCTGCTTCCACTTCCTCACATCACGGCTCCTACTGTTCCTTTGCTCTTACTAACGTCTTAAATCACTTCTATATATTTCATGTACTTTTTTATTTCTCTTTATCTTCTCTTTCCTGTCTCTAACTCTCTGTCTTGTGCCTGATTCGTCTTTCTCCCATTACCCATCCTTCAATGGATCGCTTGCCAGCCTGCCAGTGAATCAACACTACTCTTTGTTTTGGTCTAAATTCAGGACAGGCTATGAGGCCCATACAGTGCAAATTACACAAAGAAGAAAAGAAAACAACAGCTAGAAATGAAAAATGTTCCTGTTGGGACCTTTTCCATATTCGCCACAGGGACTGGAGCAGAGCAATAGGAAGCACGCTCTCTTTTTCCCCTTTTCTTCTGGTGAGTAAGGGAGGAGGTGCAGGTGCTATGGCTCCCAATAGAAGTGACCAGGACAGGAAACATGTGGAGGTAGAATGATCATACTCCCCCACCCACCCACCCACCCACCAAAACCAAAAGAAGGGCCAGTATACACAGTAAAACTTGTCCTTGGCAGAGAACAATATAAGCACATTCAAAACTTAATGTAGGACAAAATTTCAGAAAGTACAAGATTAGAGATATAACAATTTACTGTATTATTATTCTATTATAAATGTTTTATTACTATGCTTCTGCATAAAATATTACAACAATATCTAGTGTCTATTTTTATAATGTTTACTCTGAAATACTAACACAAAAAGCACAAGTACAGTGAAAAATAATTCAACCTTGTTAAATGTCATCAGATTGGATGGTTTTACATAAAAATATTAGATTACCTGTTTATATTAAATGACAAAGAAATATACTGTATAGGAATAGTTCTAGTTCATATTTTATAATATCAGCAGAGAAAAAATTTACAGATTAAAAAAATGCTGCTTTTATAAGAATTTAATAGCTTCAGTCTAATTAACAGACTAACTGTTGGTTAATTGAGTTGTTCACTGTGTACCCTATTTTCCCCTCCAGCCTCCCTCAACCCTAAAAAGGATTAAGTGGTTTGAGAAAGGAAATAAATTAATAATTCAATTTTATAATAATTAAATTCCCTTTAAGAGAATATGAGTTTTAGGGAAAATGCGGTCAGGTAGAGAGTAACGACTGGGAAACTGGTCAGAGTTGAGGGAGTGATAAATGGTGTTAATTACAGGCAAATAACATCCATCCTCCTTTGACCAAAAAAAGTCCAGATGTCCACCACAAGAGGCACACGTTTGTTTGTTTTTTGTTCTCATTCATTCATTTTCTGAACCGCTCAATTCCATTGAGGGTCGTGGGGAGGCTGGCGCCCATCTCAGCCGACTCTGGGTGAGGGCAGGGTACACATAATCCAGTTAACTGCACTAGGGGTGTTTTTCTTTTGTTCTAATGTGTTTATTTCAAATGCAATAATTAAATTATTTACAAAACCTTTTTTTGTTTCAGGACACCAACACACACACACACACACACACACACACACACAACCATTTACACTCACACCTAGGGGCAATTTGGAACAGCTTTACCTGGAGGAAACCCACACACATTGTGAGAAGATGAAAACTCCACACCGAATTGCTCTCAGTAGGCATTCCACGCAGGACCTTCTTGTCATTAGGAGGAAGTGCTAACCAAGACACCACTGTGCCTCCCTGGTTAGATGAATTGTGAGAGTAGATATTTATTATAACTTGGACATTTTTTATAACCAAGTGTTTAACTTTTAACCAGTTCTTGGCTTTTAATATAAATGTTTGGGTAAGTGATTTTTTTCCCCTTTGGCCTGGCAAAAATTTCAATTGTTTGTTACTCTGTTTTCCTCTGAAATTACAGGAAACATGGTATGCCCATAAAGTGTTTGAAGTTTCCTTTCAAACTAGAGTACAATTTTTTTAAATCAGGCCGAGGCACGGAAGGTGCAAAGTACCCTTTTGGGTCTGTAAGGTTTTCTTTTCTTCATGGCTTGACAATTTGGCACACATATTAGTGCTCAGAGTTATTAGAAGGGCGGAGGATTAGAAGCTTGGCCCCAGATGTGGCCAAGTGATTCTTAGTGCTGTGATATGTCATTGAGTCTTGTACCTGGCATACAGTTTAATCAACATTCACCAGAGTTAGTAGGTATGTGGGTAATACAGAAATTTCTAACGTACAATGCCTTAATAATGGCCAACTGTAAGTGTCGTGTGTTACACAACTGTTATGTGCATTTTGACACATACTACATTTTACAGTTTGACGTACTTCTCCTGGTCAGATTTGGTTTACGTAGTGGCAAGAAAATTCTGATTTTAAATATCTGTTTAAATGGCAATACAATGAATTTATATGCCTTGCCACACAAACAGGAACCGAGTCATCACTTCTCCATAAATTGTTTGATACAACTCAGACATCACAGGTTATGATATTTATGATGATATCCTCATAACCAGTGACCTTTTCGTATATCACCATCGAGCAATAAGAAGAGTGGCATTTTCATCCATCCTGGCTCTACTGCTTTGAGAGGGTAGAATTTTTGTTACCCTGGGTTTATACTGGGCACAATGTCCACGGTTTAAGAGAATCGTGATAACTGTAGGGGGTCATAAGATCGAATTGTGATGGTCTTGAGGGAACTAGGTGGATTCGTGATAACTGTGGTGATTGTGGAAAATTTTTGATTGTCAAAAATGTTGCCATGATTATTACGATGTATTACGAAGTATTACGATTTGGCGCCCATCTCAGCCGTCTCTGAGGGCAGAGTACACCCTGGACAGCTCACCAGGCCATCGCAGGGCATAATAATAATAATATTAATGATGATGATGATTCAAAAGCCCATCATGAAAGAAATTAAATCAAGGACCGCTACGTCACCCGGATTGGTGTTACCGGGGCCCCATGCTGGAGCCAGGGGTCTTTGCCCACGGGACCCGGCCGGGCTCAGCCCGAAACGGCGCCGTGGGCCCGCCTTCCAGTAGGCTCACCACC
>JAOUQZ010000033.1:6144375-6155429 GCA_028564935.1 Neosilurus hyrtlii | reverse complement strand
TATATAAAAAAGCAAAAGCAACCCTGTATGAGGGTGGGCTGAAATATTCATATGCTGACCATGATGCAAAGCTTGAATTTTAAAGAATGTGGTTTATTTTTAGTACAGTTTCCCCTGCAGTCCCTTAACATCTTCTATTGGTGTTCCATCGTTTGGATCTTCTTTGTAAATAAGCTATCAAGGTTCAATGCTCTGGCATTACTCCTTCTTAGTCAGCCTATGAATTTTTTAGCCCACCCTCATACCTTCTTTAGGCCGTGAGTTGGAGTACTGGGCTCAGGTGTTTCTACGTGGAACTGGCATGTTCTCCCTATGCTTGTGTGGGTTTCTTCCAGGTACTCCAGTTTCCTCCAACAATCCAAAAACATGCACATGAGGCAAACTGGCTGTTTTAATTTGGCCATGGGTGTGCATTTGAATGGCTGTATGTGTTGCCTTGTGGTGGTCTGGTGAGATGCTCAGAGTGTACCCCACCTTCGCACAGTGTCGGCTGTGATGGGCTTCAGCCTCCCTGCGACCCTAATAGTAAGATTAAGTGGTTTGGTAAATAAGTGAGTGATGCATGTGGTGTATAAGGCTTCCTTAAGGTTTTCTATACAGGGATCATTGTGAAAAGAGACCGAAATCATGGCAGGACAGCGTGGCAACACTCATACGGTATTTGTAGATTGTAGTTCTAACGACATCTGTTGTTGCTAGGCGCTGTGTTCTGTGCACGCTTGAGTGTTATTGTTTTTCTGCTTTGTACTCCAAGGTAATAAACTCTTTAGCCATAAGAAGCTTTCTGTCCATTTCAAATCAGAGAATGCAGACTCTGCAGGAAATAATCCCCTGTAAACCGGTCACTGGCTTTTAGTGCACTCCTCCCTCCCTCCCTCCCTCCCTCTCTCTCTCTATCTCTATCCCTCCCTCCATTGTCCCACTGTGCCTAAAAACCTTTACCCTAAACTCATCCCTTTTCTACAATACAAACATGACCCTGCCCTCCCACACACAAACACACATACTCTTTGTGTTGGCACCTAAAAAGAATTGTCTTGGTACATTAGTCGTCTGTTATGGGAGTTTAAACTTTGGGAACTGAACACATTAGTTCTTCTCCACTTAGCATACTTTGCTTAGAATACAGACTCAGGAAACCTTCTCCACCCTAAATCCCTGAACCTGCACCAGTGCAAACCATCTCCACCCCAATGCACCATTGCATCTACACTCCAAAAATGTGAGACCCCCACGCAGACAATCATTCTAATCTAAAATCAAGTATTAAGTAAAATAAACAAATGATTAAATAAATAAGGGGGGAAAAAGTTGATGTTGTAATAAAACTCCTTCTAACAAGATAAAAAACGTCCAACTTCACCTACACTGTGCAGCATATAATTATGTTACACGTTTAACATGCAAATAAACCAGAAACTCAGTCTAGCATAATAAAATGCCCTGCATTGGTGATGCTTCATCACCCCTGGGCTTTTTAATAGGAACACAAATGATGGATTGGAGAGGTAAACTGACCAGATGACTTAAATTTAATAATCTGCAATAAATTAGATGCTACAACAAGATACGAGTAACAGACGGGAACTGGGACATTTTCTCTCTATGGTGAATTGGAAAGTAGGAACAGATGAAGCGAAGAGATGTCTAGCACCTACGGCCAAATCCAAAGCAGAAACACAGGGAGATGGAGTGCAAGAAAGCCGACTGAAATTCAATGGAGTATAAAGATTGAATTGACCAAAAAAAACAAACAACAGAAAGAAGAACAGAATAATAGGCGTTCTGATGAAGCCAAGCCAGCCACTCAGCTCCAAACGGACATTCTGTAATAGAATTGAACATAAAATGGAAAAAGAGGAGGACAAAAGCATGAAGCCTTAAAGCTTCGTAGCATGGGTGTTGCACAAACTGTTTATCCAGCTGAGCACAAAGATCTGAATCTGCTATGGTTTCTGATTGTGAAAAAAATAAAGGTTTTCATTTTTGGTACCTACACAAAAAGAAATATAAAAACATAAAAACACGACGTGCAACAAGACAACAACAAAACAACAGAAAATGTTTGAAAAGCACCGAAAATAAGAAGACAGATTTCTCAATAGCTTTGTCAGACTCCTGAACTTAAAAAGCCAGGATATGACATCTGTCAAGATTATAACAGATGTCAGGAACGTTTTTGGATCCCCTCAATCGTAACCGCCAAGATGATCGGCTTTAAAACAAGCTGGAGGCAGTTATAAACGCAACTAGTGGGCATACAAAAGTGTGTTTATATATTTCTATAAATAAATAAAACACAAGGTCGCTCATTACATTTTTTCGTTGGACCATCGTTAGCCTTTATTTCAGCGTGTAATCTCCATGCCATCGTTTCAGTAAACTTCAGCAACATAACATTTATTTCCATCCAGTGTCGGGTTTATTTCTCCCCGACATCCTGAATCAAAGAGGGAAAAACTGAACCACTCCATAAAGTCTTCTCCAGCACATCCCGAAAACGTCCAATAGGGTTAAGGTAAGGACTCTGGGGTGGCGATACTTATGTGAAAATGATTCCTCATGCTCCCTGAACCACTCGCGCATTATTCCCTAGTCCCCATTTTATGTTCGTGCCATCAGGGAAGAAAAAGACCACTGATGTGATAACCTGCCCATTTACTACATTCAGCTCATCAGCTGACTTCATTTTATTGCCGCATTAATGTTGCTGAGCCTCGACCGGACCAACTGGAGCAACGATGCCATGGAGATTGCGTAGTGTAATCAAGGCTAATTGTGGTCAAACAAAGATATTAACGAGTGTAATTTTTTGACTGGACAGTGCATGGAAAAAACTAAGAGAATACTATTAATGGTATTTTTGTAAGTAGTCTCTGAACTGGGAGGCACAGTACAATAGTGGTTTGCACGTCCACCTGACAGCAAGAAGCACCTGGGTTCAGCGAGGGCATTTCTGTGTGGAGTTTGCACGTACTTGCGTAGGTTTCCTCTGGGTAAGGATGTTCTCTCTATGCTTGCATTACCTATCACAGTTTAAACACATGCATCTTAAGCTAATTGGCTGTTCCAAATTGCCCCTTGGTGTGAGTGTAATTGCTTGTGTGTACGTTGAACTGTGATGGTGTGGCGAGCTGTTCAGGGTGTACCCAGTGTTGGCTGAGATAGGCTCCAGCCTCTAAGCAATTATAATAGTAGGATTAAGTGATTAGGTAAATGAGTGAGTCCCTTAATTTTTCCTTAGCTGTATTTATCTGTTTTTTACAAATAATTTAGATCCCGCAATAACATATTCCCTGTTATTGTTTGTTATTTATGATAATGAAGGAACATTTGAAACCGAAACAATTTTTTTGTTTTTTTTCCCCATTTTATCCTCAGGGTATGCAAATTTTCTCACTTAAAATACCATGGTTCGTTAGTCACATGTTCACTCTGCTAAACTGGTTTTCAAGCAGAATTAAAATATTACACTTTTGATTCTGTGTTTTGGGATTGGTCCTTACCTTATGTTTAGAATGTTCTTCACTAACTACTAACAAATGAAGTTAACAGGGACTGGAGGAGCAATTTGAGATAAGACGGCACCAGACAGGGCGACACAGTGGTGTAGTGGTTAACACGTCCACCTCACTCCAAGAAGGTCCTGGGTTTGAGTTCTGGGCTAGGAAACTGCTTTTCTGTGAGGAGTCTGCATGCTGCTTGCGTGGGTTTCCTCCGGGTCGTCTAGTTTCCTCCCACAGTCCACAGACATGCACATTAGGCCAAAGGGCTGTAGGTGTGAGTGTGAATGTTTGTATGCGTGTTGCCCTGCAATGGAGTCTAGGGTGTACCCCGCCTTCGCCCAGTGTCGGCTGAGGTAGGCTTCAGCCTCACAGTGACCCTAATAGGATTAAGCAAATGAATGATGATTTGAGGTACTGTATATATCTCATGTTTAAAAAAATTGTTCTGAAGGTTTTTTACACGTGTGATGTTTTTTTGTTTATTAGCTTTTATTTCATGTTATCAACTTTTACATGAATGGATACCGTAATCTTTATTTAATCACATATTATATCATTTATTTATATATATTTATATATTTATTTCATCAGTTGGGTCAAAGTATGAGTACACCAAACATTTACTTTATTAATGTTTAATAGCCTGAAGACAGCTCACCCTGGATCCTGATGAACCTTGTCTACTCTTGTTTTGTAAATCTATGAAACTGGTTTTAAATCTGGAATTAGGCCTTTACTGGGTGTGTGCTTTCTTGTGTGAGGAGGGTGTACATGGTTGTTTGTGTTCTCACCGCTGATGGAAAACAGTGTGTAGACGATCTCGCCTTCGGCTGAAGCCACACACTCCACGGTGGGGTAATTGTTCTTGGTGATGTTTAAGCGGCTGTCCACCGCTCTCTTCCCAAAGGGCGTATTAGGCATGGTTACAGTGATGATGTCATCCTCCTCTTGTGTGGCGTTTAACAGATTAGAACACCTGAAAATGTCATTTAATTAATAAACAATAATCATGGACAAGCAGTAATGAATATCTCTCTCTCTCTCTCTCACACACACACACACACACACGCACACACACACACACACACACACACACACACACACACACACACACACAAAGCCAAGAGAGATACATACAGAGTTCCAACACGTGTACATTGTATACATGTGTTGTTGTAACCAACACCAACATACAGAGCAAAGAAAAGTTACACAGAAAGTCAGACACTAGATGTCTTACTGATGTCCCTGCATTCATGTACTGACATGTACCAACATGTTCAACATGGATCACATGGAGGTCTGGCAAGCCGAGCAATCCTTCATCTAAGCTTTGATCGCACAGCAATTCCAAAACACAGGTTGGCTGAGATTACACGGTGCCGTGTTGTTGTTTTATTCAAAGGAACGCAATCATTATAATAAAAACTGATTTTATCAGGAAAAGGGAGTGGATTTCAAGTCTAATATAAATAATCATGCTCCACATGCTGGGGTTGTTCATAGTCCTGGTGCTGCTTTGCTTCCTGCCATCATCGAAAAAAATGTAGTTCAGAATCAGATATTGTGGGTGTAGTGGTTAGCATGTCCATAGGTTTCTGTGTGGAGTTTGCATGTCCTCCATGTGCTTGCATGGGTTTCATCCGGGTACTCCGGTTTCCTCCCACAGTGCAAAGACATGCCCATTAGAATAACTGGCTGTTCCAGATTGCCCCCCCCCCCCGAATCTGAATGGTTGTGTGTGTGTGTTTGTGTTGTCCTTGTAATGGACTAGAAGCTGGTACTTCGCCAAGAGTTGGCTGAGATAGGCTCCAAACTCCCTGTGCCTCATGTAGGATTTAACAATTCAGAAAATAAACAAATCACTGAATGGTTCGTACATGCAAAAAGCAATAGAAGCCCATATTCAGGTTCTGCTGGATGAGGCATGACTGAAAAAACAAATGAATGAATGAATACATGTATAAATAAACAAACAAATCTAAAAATAAATGAATACATAAATGTAGAAACATGTAAACAGACCAGATATGATTCTGGTTGTTTTTTTTATACATGCTTAAGCCATTTTTCGTTCTCCATACATACATACATACATACATACATACATACATACATACATACATACATACATACATACATAGGTATGAAATTATTGAATGCGCACACATCGACTCGTTACATATCTCCTCAGTTGTGGTTTGGTGTTTGGTTTGGTGGTGCACAGGACACCAGGTGTTCACACAGGGGTGTATTATCTAAGAATAACTGCCCCCTAAGTACACACTGTTACATTATTAGTCATCTATTATAGGCTTATTATCCTGATCATGATACAGTTATTTGACCAATCCGCTTGCTCCAATCATCAAGCATCATCTTAGCCGATTAACTTAATCAGTTCCACACCACGTTGCATCCTCAGTTAGTGAACATCATGACACCTAAACCGTACATGATAGCATTTAGTCATCATTTCTGTAACGGTTAGCGTTCACTCTCTAGGCATTTTGAACAGATATTAATACAGAACAGAAGGTGCGGCATTCTTTGTGTCTGTTCATTTTGAGAAGGCTTGCCAGAAAGCTTGACAAGGTGTCTAGTTGAGACTAAAGTTCAAATAATATATACTACATGGAAACAACGCCATCTGATTGGCTCACTATCTCTGAGATATGATAAATTATCTTGAGTGGGTAATGCATGAATCAAAACAGCGGACTCATGGGTTGTTTCTCTTATATGGTTTGTATTTTTCTGGTATCACCCAAATTTGGATGGGTTTCCCTATTTAACCTGGTTCCTCTCAAGGTTTCTTCCTTGTGTCAACTGAGGGAGTCTTTCCTTCCACTGTTGCCATGGGCTTGCTCAATAGGGATGGTAGGCTCCTGGATTACTGATCCCAAGATCGGGGGTTCAAGCCCCACTATCACATTGCTGACTTTCGAAAAGAGTAGCTGTATTGTCGTCAGTGTGTTTCTGCCCTGTGATGGCCTGGCGAATTGTCCAGGGTGTACTCTGACCTCGCCCAGAGTTGGCTGTGATGGGAGTCAGCCTCCCCGCGACCCTAATTAGGATTAAGCGCTTCAGAAAATGAATGAATGAACTTGTTTCAGTTTGTTTTCTCTTATATTTATGTGTTATTTATACAAAATCCTTGAATGGGTTTTGAAACACCCGGATACACAGCGTTTATACTCCGCTAAGATAAAAATACATGAGCAGCTCACCTGCCTGTCATTGTGGAGGTTTCTGATTCCTGCCATGGAGTTTACAGAAGTTGTTTACAATGTTTACAGAAGGATGGACGGACGGATGACTATATACCTTCACATTATACAGAGACCAGACATAAGTAAACAGACACCCTCAAAACTGTAGTCATCAGTCATGACATAAATGTATTTAAGACTGCTGTATGAAGGTGCACAAAGTCATGCAAGTGTGCCTCGCACTCCAGGAGCTCAAGAATCGTCAGATTTTCAGAGATGACGAATTGTAGGTCAGTTAGAGGGTGGCATCAGCCAGCGACGAATAGCCGACAATTTAAATATTCCTCTGTCAACGGTAAACCGAGTGATTGTGCAGTTCAACAGTGAAGGTAAGACCACCACACATCCACTACCAATCAGAAAGATGCCTTCGCTCTGTGAAGAGAGCAGTGGAGAAAAATCCCCCTTCCACGTCTGCAAACATTGCAGAAGACATCCAACCCAAAATCATCCAAATCTTCATCAAACGGGCTGTTATGGCTGAGCAGCAAGACGCAAGCCTCTTCTTCGACCAGCACATATTTATTCTAAAATTTTGTGTGTCTATTTACTTATATATATATAAGAAGTTGCAACTGGTTTTCGAGTTCTGGGCTGGAAATTAACACCACCTGTATTTTTAGATGTTAAATTGGTTGCTGTAGAAACAGAAATTCTAACTGCGAAAATGACAACATATCAAAACACACAACTACATTGCCTAATTTAAATAACTGCCAAGTACACCCATGCCGTGCGAAATCACATCCACAGAAGTAAACTGAGGTCTTAAAGGTGTCGATCCGGACTGGGCAGGACAGTACTTTTTTTTTTTACTGTCATATATTACAAATGATTGAAATGAAACACAAACATTGAGAAAATAAATAACATTCATGACACGCTGATACAGGCAGAACATCCCCGAACCAAAAAAAAAAAGAAGTTTCTGGCAGGAATAGTGGTAGAGTTCATGTTTAATGAAAATGAAAAAGGAAAAGACAACAAATTACTTCTACCATGAGAACTTTTGGTTTAAATCAAAATCCAGATATGAATACCTGGAGATAAAAACATGACTGTGTACACTTTTTTGCTGCAACAGTAACCTCAAGCATCATTTAAACAAGTTCCTCTACATCCCAATATGATGTGTAAACATTGCTGTTATGGTAATATTAAATTGTTACATACTGTCATACTAAAGCTGTAATGTCATTAATCATGACTACAAACAAAAACTTTTATAAATATGTACATAGACATTATTATTAGTAGAATTTTTTACACACTACATACACGCACCACCAAGCTTCCACACCGCCAGCACATCACACACTTCTAGGTTAGTGGTTCTGAACTGATCTAACCTCAGGACCCACATTCTTCCTGAGTTATAAGTCACAAATATTTTTATGAAAAAAAAAATTGTGCAGTGAAACACTGCAAAATAAAGGAAATACTGCTATAAATGTTGCTCTCATTATAATACAGGCAGCAAATGGCTTCTACATGCACCTCATAGAAACATGACACCCTTTACAACAAGAAGAGTTCAGACGCAAAACCCAGTAAGTCCACTGGACCTCTTTTGTCTTAAAACAATGAAATGTAGTGGTGGTAAGCGTAAGCCTCACTTACTCCTCCGTTTTTTGTTATGCAGTGGTTAAGTGGCACTGAACCAAATATCAGATTGTTCAAAATAAACCTTTTCCAGGCAAATTTCATTGTTTTAAAATAAAAAGAGGTCCAGTGGATTTACTGGGTTTTACGTCTGAACTCTTCTTGTTGTAAAGGATGTCATGTTTCTATGAGGCACACGTAGAAGACACTTGCCCCCCCAAGCCAGCCTCCAAAATATGAATTGCAGAATAAAGGCACAACTACACTGGCTAGAAGTAACTGCCACGTTTGATAAAGAAATCTCACACAGTTTCCGAGTTCTGGGCCGGAACTGAAACGATTGCAGACCGAGAGTTAGATGAATGGACAGATGGATGGATGCATGGACAGACAGACCTACTGATGACTATATCCCCCAGAGTGAGAATAGAAACATATCGAAACCCCTCGAATCCCTTCAGCTCTTTTTTCATCCACTCTTCAGTATTTCTTTTACGTATTCTGTACTTATCCCACTGTGTGCACATATATATATATATATTTAATTTTTTTCCAACTTCTTTTAGCTTATATTTTTATTTCTTTTATTTATATAGTTTTAGTTTTTTACTTTATATTTTATCTAAATGTTTCTTTATGTGCAATATTTCATACTCTGTGTGACATATTTATTTATGTCAGGGCAGTGGTGGCTTAGTGGTTAAGGCGATGGGTTACTGATTTGAAGGTCAGCAGTTCAATCCCCACTATCACCTCTGTTGGGCTCTTGTGCAGGGCCCATAACCCTCAGTTGTATAAAAAAATGATAATTGTAAGTCGCTCTGAATAGGATCATCTACCAAATGCTGTAAATGTAAATATTATTTTGCTTATGTGCAATATTGAGATGGTTCTGAGTCCAAGAATTTCATTGCCGGTAATGATGTTCCTTTGTTCCCTGTATATGACAATGAAACATAAAGCTTGAAACTTGGATACACAACCCACTGAAAATGTGCCCATGATTCATTTTTGGGTCACAAACCAACAGTTGAGAAAACAGGTTTAAAATCACATCTTTAGATGATCCCAAAAGTGCTACTGCTGCCTGTAGAACATTTGATTTCCTGCTTTACTGTCAGCACCGTCATTCTTACAGTCGAATCTTGTGTTAAACACAACATGCAAGCAATTTATTATAATAACTGCTGATACATGAACACGCCTACCTGGCATGGGGTTGGTCGCAGTAGTACCATGTGATCTGAGGCGGGGGATAACCTTCAGCCACACAGCGCACTTGTCCATCAACTGGACCTTCATGAAATACGATTGCTGGTTTACCTGGAGATCAAAGGCAGTGGTTAGAGTATTAAAAAAAAGAAAAGAAAAAAAATAACAATAATAAATAAAAAATTTCCTAGATATTAAAATATTTTCAATCTTCACTCATCACCCATTCTCTCATTTGCTGAACAATTTAATCCTATTAGGGTCGCGGGGAGACTAAAGCCTATTTCACATCGACTTTGGGTAACAGCTTGCCAGTCCATTGCAGGGCCATAAACATACAACCATTAACACTCACTCACATCTAGCGGCAATTTGGAACAGCCAATTCGCCAAATGTGTATGTCTTTGGACTGTGGGAGGACACCAGAGTACCCGGTGGAAACCCAGACAAGCAGGGGAAAACATGCAAACTCCACTCAAAACCGAGTTAGGAACTTTTTGCTGTGAGGCAGACATGCTAGCCACTACGCCACCTTGCTCCCATTTTCCAACCTGCAACCGTGATATATTATAATTACTCCAAACTTTAAAAAAACAAAAAAACACAAGACTGGACCATCTGACACTCAATATACAGTATACAGTCCCTCCGAGAAATCAGAGTGCAATAATCACATCAGATCACAAACTCAATCAATCCTGCACGAGCTCGCAATTTTAACCAATCATTAAATCAAATCTAACCACTGAATTTGGCCAATCACTGTATTGTACCACGAGTTTTACCAATCATAGCTGTATGCTTCTGAAGGCATTACGATGTAGACAGGTGAACACTCGTATACTTGTCATTTTCAAGCAATCCCGTAACTTCATTGCAACACATGCATTAAAGCATCGCAACATGCATCACATCGATTTATTTTTTTTATTTGCCATTTTCGACTGTAACAAACTGTAACAAAGGAAAAGCCACACGGAATCTTGGAAGGACTGATAATAAACTTAACAGTTAATGGTTCAGCAAAGCAAACATAATTGCACAGTTTATATAAACGCCTGTTTGCTTCGCGCAATTGGACACTAATAACAAAAGTATTAGACACCGATGTGAGTCACATGACTAACTGAGGCAGAACAGATGTGTCACTGCTTCCTCTCATGTACTGTACAGAACACTGGTGTATTTGTTTCTCAGAAACTTACTAAGGACATGAACTTCGAATTTCAGCTGGATGCTAGCGTTACCATTGGAGGCCAGAAATTTGTAGACGCCGCTCTCTGATACTTTTAAACGCACAAGCCGTAATTGGCTGTGATAACTGTAAAGAAAAAAAAACAACAATAAAACTTCACAGGTAGAAAAAATAAACAACAAAACCCATCACGAGTGTGTGTGTGTGTGTGTGTGTGTGTGTGTGTGTGTGTGTGTGTGTGTGTGTGTGTGTGTGTGTGTGTGTGT
>JAOUQZ010000033.1:6099639-6119799 GCA_028564935.1 Neosilurus hyrtlii | reverse complement strand
TGTGTGTGTGTGTGTGTGTGTGTGTGTGTGTGTGTGTGTGTGTGTGTGTGTGTGTGTGTGTGTGTGTGTCAATATATAGCACTTTCACTTGCTATATATTGAGGACTGGAGTACGTTTTTAACCAACAGACAGGACTTTTTGGAAAGTGGGGACATTTTGGCTGGTGTTTGAAGGTTAAGACTGGGCTATAGGGTTCAGGTTAGAAATAATCTTTTTTTTAGAAATCTTTTTAACCAACAAAGTGAGGACGCTTTCAGAAAGTGATGACATTTTAGCTGGTCCCCACTTCTTCAAAGGCCTTTATGAGGGTTAAGATTTAGTTTTTGGGTCCAGAAATGTATCATGGCAATGAATGTCCCCACAAAGATAGAAGTACATTATCGCGCGTGCATATGTGTGTGTGTGTGTGTGTGTGTGTGTGTGTGTGTGTGTGTGTGTGTGTGTGTGTGTGTGTGCTGACCTTCTGCTGCTCTCATCAGCTGGATTGATTCCAAAGATGTCCAGGTCCTTCTTGCCCTTCTCAGCTTGACGGCTCAGGAAGCTGTCTCTATTCTTATGCAGGTAGTTCACCAGGTCTCCGTAAAAGCAGTACTCGGTAATGATGTAGATGGGACCTGTGGGGTACATGTATGTAGGTTCGTGTGTGTTGTACATACAGTATTTGTAAAATTGCCTTATTGTCTTGTGTGTTTGCATACCTGACTTGGTGCATGCACCCAGCAGATTAACAATGTTGAGATGGGGGCCCAAGTGAGTCATGATCTTCAGCTCTGACATGAGTGCTTGCTTCTCACTGGAGCGAGCTGTCGCTGAGGGACCAAAAAAAAATAATAATAAAAAATCAACAAACCAGCCTGATTAACCAATCGGGCATAAGATAAACAATAGAGCTGTAAAAGACAACAGAAATATTTATTCACTTGAATAAAAATGTGCAAGCAAACTTACGCTTCAGCATCTTCACTGCCACCTTCATTACTGGCTGGGAATGACTGAGTCCATACACAGTGCCTTCCACCACCTTCCCAAAGGCCCCCGAGCCCAGAATACGACCTGCGACCAACATTCACACAGTGAATCATACGCTTGATTAGCATATGCAAAGTTTCACACCTTCCACCGATATGGTCAATGCTTCGGGTGAAAGTTAGCCGAGGCTGTTTTGAAACCCAAAATTTAAACAAATAAAATCCCTCCCTACAGTATTTCCTGTAGACTACACCCCCTCAAAAACCTGCCTGAATGCCTGAATTCTTGTGCCAGCAACACCATGTAAATCATGTTGACTGTCCTGACTAGCTGGCAGTTGATAATCCACAGGATTAGTTCTGTCTCGCATTTAGAGAGATATTTTCAAGCCGTTATTTTACGGCCTACTGCTGGAAGGTGGGAAGAACTTTTAACAGTCAAATAATACCAAATACAAAATGAAGAAACATGATTTAACTCACAATGTATTGATCCCAGATTGAAGCTAGACATTTCACAGTCTGATACATCTAGAGTGGCTGGTCTTACACACCAAATCAGTGACGGGTGTCATTTCCATCTGGTCTTCTGAAGCCCAGTGACGGTCCTACACTCGTATCAGAGTTTGTATTGATATTTTACTTCCTGTGTTTGAGCAATTATCGACCGTACATGGGTCACCATTGCATCGGTGTGATCGGTGTATAAATGGAGCCGTGCAAGAAGCAAAATGACATGACAAAGCTAGTGGAATGGGTTTGAAAGTTGCAGTAGTAAGCAAAAAACCTCACCAGGAAACATAGATAGTCCAGTGTACTGTAACGGCTACATGATACTGAAGCCTTGTTTTCTATTCAGGGCGGCATAGTAGTGTAGCAGTTAGTCACTCGCCTCACAGCAAGAAGGTCCTACTGTAAGTCTGAGTCCTGGGTTCACCAAGTTTCTGTGTGTAGTTTACAAGTTCTCTCTATGCTTGCACGGGTTTCATCTGGGTACTCTGGTTTCCTCCCACAGCTCAAAATCATGTACATTAGGCTACTTGGCTGTTCCCAATTGCCCCAAGGTATGAGTGTAAATATTTGTGTGTTGGCCCTGTGATAGACTGGCAAGCTGTTGAGGGTGTACCCTGCCTTCACCCAAAGTTGGTTAAGACAGACAGCCTCCCCATGACCCTAATAGGGTTTAGCGGGTCAGCACATGAATGGATGGATGGATTCATATTTTTTGTGTCCCTGAATTTACTTAAGATTTTAAAGTAAATTTACATTTAGTCTGACAGCTTTGCTATCTATAACACCATAGAGCTATCCAACAGGACATCTGTGTTTGATCAACTACACAACTACGACTTTATAAAGAAAATCCACCTTTAATCAAAGCCACTGAGAATTTACCAAGTGACTACCATATGGACACACACACACACACACACACACACACACACACACACACACACACACACACGTACACATGCCAGTATCACAAGGCTGCACTCATAGCAGTCTGAAACAAACCAACACACCTATCCACAAGCCAATTGATTACATCACCACAAGTCAAAGACTCACCAAGGACAAGGCCGTCACGTGGAAACTCCCAGCGTGTGTCATAGGGCAGCTGCATGGGATCCACGTAGATGTATTCATGCCCATCTGGACTGACTGACTCGATGACCCGCCATCTGATCTCGTAACGTGGCTTCTGGGATGCATATAATTGAGTTGAGGTTATTAGATTGATACAAGGGACATTATGGATTTTTAACTATGGAAGTTTAATACCACACAAAATATTATATAGAAATCAGAATACTGGTACTGATTGTACAAAATTTAAAGTCAGGTCCATCTTGCAGCAGCGGCAGGATGGTAATAATCAAGTGTCAGTCAGACTCAAGGAACAAATTAATCAAAGAAACAACTTAATTATTAATGGAATAAGTATTAAAGTGAAGTAAATTACAGTGTAAACAAGCACTAGGATGAAAAGGTGAATAACCTGAGTGAGTGAGTGATTGAGTGAATGAATATATAAGTGAGTGAATGAGTGAGTAAATAAGTGAGTGAATGAGTGAGTGAGTGAATGAATGAATGAGTGATTGAGTGAGTGAATGAGTGAGTGAATGAGTGAGTGAGTGAGTGAATGAGTGAGTGAATGAATGAATGAGTGATTGAATGAGTGAATGAGTGAGTGACTGAGTGAGTAAATTAATGAATGAGTGAGTGACTGAGTGAGTGAATGAGTGAGTGAATGAGTGAATGACTGAATGAGTGAGTGAATGAGTGAATGAGTAAATGAGTGAGTGAATGAGTGAGTGAGTGAATGAGTGAGTGTGTGACTGAGTGAGTAAATGAGTGAGTGAGTGAATGAGTGAGTGAGTGAATGAGTGGGTGAGTGAATGAATGAGTGATTGAATGAGTGATTGAATGAGTGAGTGAATGAGTGTGTGACTGAGTGAGTAAATGAGTGAGTGAGTGAATGAGTGGGTGAGTGAATGAGTGAGTAAATAAGTGAGTGAATGAGTGAATGTGTGGGTGAGTGAGTGAATGAGTGTGTGAGTGAGTGAAAGAAATGACTGTGAAAGTGTGTACCTGTTTCCAGATAATGACCAGCACAATGAGAGATATGATAACAATGACCAACAGCACCAGAACAGCAGCGGCCACAGTGAGCTCAGAGTGCGGACCTGAACACATCATCACCGAACAAATTCTAATTTAATCATCTAGTCATTAAAACAGAATTTAGAAAGTTACAAAGAATCTGGGACCAGCATATATAAGGACAAGCAACTGCACTGTTTACTTCATAACATTTGAACACAATATGCTGTAATTGGTGTAACACAAGTAATAGATGTAGGTGCTACCAAAAGGTGGAGCTCCCGAGAGATATCTCTACTGATAGGTGTGCACCTCCGGCACTTACGTGTTCACCTGAGCGCGTCCCAGAGTGCCATGTGAACTAAAACAATAGTGACAGAACATCTTTCACCCTGTACAGTGCACCTGCTTGTACCTCTACATTTACATCTTAGGAATAATTGCACATAGTTGCATTATACCATCTTGTATTGAAGCGCATACTGAATTTGGGTAAATGATTTAACATGTGACTCAACTATTTTGGAAAGAAAAATAGCCCACAGATACTGAATGGATAAACCAATAGGGCATATGGCATATGGATTTCCTTTTCACAGGTGCCACATGGGGAACCTATCAGCAGTCCACAACATGGGGAGCCTGACAGAGTGATAATAACAGATGGAAGGGTTATCAAAAAGAGTAACTTTTTCTGGAGCACAATTTCCTTTCAGGCAAACACACACACACACACACACACACACACACACACACACACACACACAAAACCAGGACATACATGTAGAAGTACATGGGTGAAGGTTTGACCATAAAAATGGCACAGATGATTAATGAAGTGATGAAAATGGTGACTGTGACGGACTAAGTGACTTTTAAATAATAATTAAAAATGTACTGAAACAACAACCAGACCAGAGGATCTCAAGATATTTATAGCCAAACATCCTTTTAACTATAATTCAAATCCCTTGATCTCCTTAACACCCTTATAAGTATTATTCATGCACAGTTTATAAAATGTACTATTTTAAATATAATATGGAATCATACAGCTTTGTACTCCTCAGATTTTCACTCATAGAACACACTCAGTCTGAGCGATCCTCACTGTTTAGAACTCTTAATATTATAACTTCAATACAACTTGGGATTTCCATCACTGTGACAAGATTAAAACATGGACCCCATGGCTAAGGTTCGTAAAGCCCTGAGGGTCCTCAGACCCCACTTTGAGGACCATTGGACCATATCCTTAACATCTAATCTGAAACTGATTGAGGGAGTTAAAAATGATAGTCATTAACTTTAACTTAGATCATTTTGTACAAACATTTCTCGCAAAATCAATTTCATTTCAGAATTTTCCTAAAGAGAAGTGTAGTTTATGAGACATGGAATGATGGAGAATCTCACCATTGGCCACCAGTTTGATCTCACGAGACACAGCGACCATCTCATTCCGTGCCAGACAACGTACAGCTAGCGTCTTCTCCAGATGTCCAAAGATCACCTGACTCTCCAACTGGTTGTCCTGATCTATATGTGTATCAACGGTGACACCAGTGGCGTTTATCTGAAGAGGTGACCATTCGGTCGAGTCATTGGAGCACCTGAGGAATTAAGAATGGAGTGAAAAGTGTGAAAATAGAACAGAATGGTACTGAAAGTGTACATGTGAATAAAAAAAAGAAGTAGATGACAATTAAATGGAAAAGAAAGGAACTTGTGGTGCAAAACATGAAGCAAATACTTACTGTTTAATGTTTTCACAGATGTACCACTCCACCTCAGGGATGGGAGATCCTTCGGCAATACACACCACAGCCTGGCCTGTTTCGGAGCCATGGTGAAGGTCTACCAGATCCACAATTACAGCAGGAACTGCAGTACACATACAGGAAGGCTTTACTATTAGCAGAGATACAGTATATACACAGCTGCATTGCTTTTTACTGTATGTAGTGCCATGTTCACCAATCAGCCATAAGATTAACACCACCTGACTGGTCTGTAGGGTGGGTTTCTGTGTGGAGTTTGCATGTTCTTCCCAAACTAGAAAAATATTTTAAATAAAAAATAGCGGAAAGATGGTGGCGCAGGTAAATGCAGTGGCCTTGCGCTCTTCCTATTTTAGCAGGTTTTTTTCCCTGTTTTATTTTCTCTATTTTGTGCACTCTTATTTCCTTTTCCGCACCCAGTCCCTGACAGCTGCACATGTGCAGTATAGCAGGGCCAAGCTGCTCATGGTTTTGGACAATTACTGCCACACAACTAATGATAATAACAGCTGGGTCTTCTATCCACCAGAGATCCATAAGCCCGCGGACCTCTCTCTAACCATCCCCCCGCTGAAGTGGCGCAGGCAGCGGCGAAACAGGAAACAAAAGAGGGGGGAAGAGAGCGGGGTTAAGGGCTAAGCTAAATCCTGACTCCTATAAACCAACCATTCTGTTTTTTACCACCTCCTTGTCACTCAACAACAAGATGTTGTGAAGTTACGGCTGCACTTTGAGTCATGCCGCATGGATTACTGTGTAACGGTAATATCTGAAACTTGGACACTTTTACCCCAGATGCCGCGATTGAGATTGTGGGCCATGTTACCTTCAGAGCAAACAGAACCAGCATGTCCGGTAAGAAACGTGGAAGAGACCTGTGTGTTTACATTAACAACAGCTGCTGTTCCAATGCCATAATCAAAGATATTCACTGCTGTCCGGATAAAGAGTATCTGACGGTACGGTGTAAACCTTTTCACCTGCCGAGAGAACTCACGTCTGTAGTTATAACCGCAGTTTATGTGCCGGCCAGGCTAATGCTAAGCTAGCCATGAAGCTGATACAACACTCTATTAATAAACTCAACAGGTTCTACAAAAATGTGCGTTTTCCGATGAGGGAAAAAAACACACTGGAGTGAAGTGTGCCCGATCCAGAAACCGTGGTACAACGTTGAGGTGTGCACCCTGCTTAGAGATGATGCCTTCAAGTCAGAAGAGATGCAGGCTAACAAGGAAGCATGCTGGTCCTTGAAAAGAGGTATTAAAAAAGCAGAGCACAAATATAAACAACTCATCAAGGAGCACTTGACAAAAACAACACCAGGAATATGTGGAAGGGGATCAAAACACTCAGTGGCTACAAGGACCCGCACACATCAGCGGACTCAACAGACAGCACCCTACCAGACACCCTGAACCAGTTCTTTGCCCGACCAACACAATAGAGAGACGCACACCTGTCCTCTTCCTTAGAGGGGCAATGACCCCATCTAGCTGCAGCAGTATCAGGTCAGAGCCACCCTGCACAGAGTCAATGCAAGGAAGGCTACTGGTCCAGACAGAGTAACAGGAAGGGTACTTAAGGCATGTGGAGATCAACTAGCAGAGGTTTTCGGCACCATCTTTAACCTCTCGCTCCTGCAATGCGTGGTTCCCACCTGCCTCAAGACAGCCACCATTGTTCCGTTTCCTAAGAACAACACAGTGAGCTACCTGAACAACTATCGCCCAGTTGCCCTAACCCCATCATCACCAATGTTTCGAGAGACTTGTCTCACATTTAGGCTGCCATCCCTGCTGATCTTGATCCACTTCAGTTTGCATACAGAGCAAACAGGTCAACAGAGGATATCACAGGGGTGTGTTCTCAGCCCCTTCCTCTTCTCACTCTTCACACACGACTGTTCCCCCATTCACACTAGCAACACTATCGTCAAATTCGCTGACGACACCACCATCATAGGTCTGATAAAAGATAACGATGAGTTAGCCTGCAGGAGGGAGGTCCGGCATTTGCGGCAAGGGTGTAACAACTACAACCAGGACCTTAACACATCCAAGACGAAGGAGATGATAATGGACTTCAGGAGATCCAAACAAACTGAGCACTCTGCCCTCTAATATTGATGGAGTGGATTTGTGATGGACTTGCAAGCTGTTCAACCTCGATGCAACCCTAGTAAATGAATGGATAGGACGAGTGTCATGGGTGCCCAAGGCTTATTGATGTGTGTGGGGAGTGAAGGCTAGTACATCTGGTCTGGTCTGGTCTATGTCTGGTCTGAAGTGCACTGAAACACAGTGCACTGCAGCTTGTTGTGTACAGGGCTACTTATTATGCTTATTATGGCTGATTGGTGTATATGACAAAGACATTCACACTACTAAACAAAAACTACTAAAAACAAAAAAAAAGGGCTTAAAAAAAAGCAATGTAAAATTCTAACATATATGAAAATGCAGGCAAAACAGAAACAGATTGGACAAAGAAAGAATGTGTGGACAGTCAAAAGAAAAGAACACATGCAAATGCAGGTAAATAAAGCTGTGAGCGAAACACCTGCAAATTCAGAAGATGTGAAGACACAGACATGGGAGGGAAATGATGAGGCTTCCAACACTCCTGGACTTTACCTTTGACTTGGAGACTGAATGAGTAGCTGGCGCTCTGGGTGCCTATCTCAGCTCGCACCGTGTACTTTCCACTGTCCTCGGCTTTAGCTCTAATCAAAGCGAGAGTGCTGTGATACCTGCAGAGTGAGAAAGAGACGATTATGTGCATGCAAGCATGTTGAGATTAATAGTAAATCACTCACTCACTCACTCATTTGCTGAACCACTTAATACTACTAGGGTTGTGGGAATGCTGGAGCTTATCTCAGCCGACACTGGGAGAAGGCAAGGTACACCCTTAACAGTTTGTAAAAGCCAGTTAGCCTAATGTGCATGTATTTGGACTGTAGGAGGAAACCGAAGTGCCCAAAGGAAACCAACGCAAGCATGGCGAGAACATGCAACATCCGCTCAGAAACACCAAAGCCCAAGAATCAAGCCTAGGACGTTCTTGCTGTGAGGAAGACGTGCTAACCACTATCCCACTGTGCAGCCCATTAGTAAATCAACACCCTCAGTACAAAAGAACCTGAAAATGAATGTGACTATGAAGACACAAACTTAATGCTCCTCAGCCTGGTGACATTCAGAGTGAAATATTTTTGCAAATGAATGATTTGAGCCTAGTTCCCAAAGTGCAAGTGTTGCGTCAAATCGCGTGCGTTCCAGGTGTCTAACCTTGTCTCACTGGTCTTCCGAAGGGAGGTAGTAAACTCTGCAGCAGTATCGCCCAGTATGATGTCATCCTTCAGCCATGTGACCTTGGGAGCAGGAAGAGCCTCGATGTCCACTTGGAACTCACGAACGTCATTCAGGTTGGCTTTCTCCACACGGCCAAACGTTGGCGTCAGAGACACAAATTCCTTCTCTGGAGAGTTTGAGATGGAAGAGTAAAGGAAGTATACATCACCAAACAGGAACTACATGTTCAGTTTACAGCTCCAATATCAAAATATAAAATAAATCACCGCTCCCAAGCCATGTTTCCTCATCAACCATTGAGTCATTTGCCGAACTGCTTAATCCTATTATGGGTCGCAGGGAGGCTCAAGCCTATCTGACATCAGGCAATGATGGTGTACACCCTGAACAGCTTGCCAGACTATCGCAGGGCCGACACACACAACCATTCACACTCAAAGCTAGGGACAATTTGGAACAGCCAATTAGCCTAATGTGCATGTCTTTGGAATGTGGGAGGAAACCGGAGTACCCGGACGAAACCCATACAAGCCCAGGTGGGATTCTTCCTTCCCCAGGAAGAATGTGCAAAGTACACACAGAAACGCCTGAGTCTGGAATGCAGAACCTTTCTGATGTGAGGTGGACATGCTAACCACTACCCCACCGTGCTACCCATGCCATATTTCCTTAAATCCTCTTAACTAGCTCCTGAGTGCTGAAGCATGACTATCAACCTGGAGATCGCTGGTTCGAATCAAGGTTGTTGGCACAGCCATCTGTGACTGGGAGTCCATGGGAACTAATTGACCACGCTGTCACGGGAGGGAAGGATGGCATACGTTCACTTCCCTGTCACTCACAGCAATCACCAACCAACCATGGGCATCTGTGAGCTTATTCCAGCTAGGGGGTGGATAGTGCTTTCCCTCTGAGTGTGTTATGCCGCCCCCAAATACGGGAGGGGATCCTCATAACAAATTCTTTTTGCTTTGTATCAATTCACTGCAAAGACACAAACATTTCTCATGTCACATATACCATGTATTTAATTTTTCTATAACTGATGTGTCCACTTGTGCACTCAGTCACTCACTATATAGGCTAGAGTTTGCTACATAGAACACTCAGTAGGGTATATAATATGGGCAAGTGGTTGTTGATTCATCTGACACCAGGGTGATGTTACGCTGCTACATGATACTGTTCTGGATGCTCTGAATTAGTATAGACTATACAGGAATGGTGCGATTTGATTGGTCCACTATCAGAGGAATAAACAAAATAAAATAAAATAAAATAACAGGGGGTCGCAGGGAGAATGGAGCCTATCTCAGCCCACTCTGAGCAAAAGCAGGATACACCCTGAACAGCTCACCAGTCCATCGCAGGGCCAAAACACACACACCTGGGGCAATTTGGAAAGGCCAACTAGCCAAGGTTATGTATGTGGACTGAGGAAGGAGAGTGGAGTACCCAGAGAAAGCTCGCAAGAATGGGGAGAACATACAAAGTCCACACAGAAATGCTTGAGGCTGGGACTTGAACCAGGGACCATCTTGTTGTCACGTGGACAGGCTAATCCACTACACCAAAGTGCAGCCTCTCTAAATACTCATTTGCATTTACACATACTGTGTGGGGGAAGTGGCGGCCCGGTGGTAGGGTGCTAGATTACAGATCCCAAGGTCGGGGGTTAAAAACCCCACTATCACCATTGTCACTGCTGTCCCCTCCAGTGCAGCTAACCCAGTTATCAAAGGCCAGCCATATCTCCTATGGTGAGAGGCATGTAAAAGAACCATGCTGACTTTCGTCAAGAATAGGCTGCATTGCCTTCAGCCTGTATCTGCCCTGCGATGGTCAGTGTGTACTCTGCCCCCGCCCAGAGGTAGCTAAGATGGGTGCCAGCCTTCCCGAGACCCTAATTAGGATTAAGCGGTTCAGAAAATGAATGAATGAATGAATTAAATCAATAATCCTTACCATAAACAATAATAGTGAGCTCTTTGGTTTGACTCTCGTTGCTCATGATGTCAGTGATGGAACAAGCATAATTTCCACTGTCTTTAGTTCTGGCATCAGGGACAGTCAGGGTGTAATAGATCTCCTGATCCCTTTTGTTCTCCTTCAGTGTCTTCTGAGCGCGATCCGCCTGAAAGA
Organism: Neosilurus hyrtlii; assembly: GCA_028564935.1. Classification (NCBI taxonomy): domain Eukaryota; kingdom Metazoa; phylum Chordata; class Actinopteri; order Siluriformes; family Plotosidae; genus Neosilurus; species Neosilurus hyrtlii. The sequence continues at coordinate 6,108,986 of JAOUQZ010000033.1, read as the reverse complement.
GGCAGACAGAGAGAGATGGCCATCGTTAATCAATCAAAGAACATACTTAGGTGTAATGGTAAAATTGCAATATCTTAGATAATACTGTAAAGTTAGGAACCATGTAATGTAACTACCAGAACTTTTACTGAGGCAGACTTATGGTGGAATATTTGTGGAATATTTGTCTCTCACCATTTTTCCAGGATACTTCCACTGTTGCTCCAGCAAGTCACTGCCCTTGGCTATACAGTTTACTACGAGGGTTTCTCCCACCAGCAGAGCCTTCTTCTCTGCCTGCAGCTCTACATGCAGCCCTGAGCCCTCTGAATGAGAGAGGGCGAGTGAGAGAGAGAGGGAGAGGGAGAGAGAGAGAGAGAGAGAGAGAGAGACAGCTTAATCTTACTGGAGTTGTGGGGAGGCTCAAGCTTATCTCAGCCGACTCTGGGTACACCCTGGACAGCTCACCAGTCCATCATAGGCCAACAGACACAACCATTCACACACACACTCAGAGCTAGGGGCAATTTGAAACAGCCAATTAGCATAATGCACATGTCTTTGCACATGTCTTTGTGGGAGGAAACTGGAGTACCCAGACGGACCCCATGCAAACACGGGGAGAACATGCAAACTCCATACAGAAATGTCTTCAACGAGCCTGGAAGTCAAACCCTGGACCTTCTTGCTGTGAGGCGGACAAGCTAACCACCATGTCACTCCTGTTAATAAACCATTTCTGTAGCCAAATGAAAAACTCTCTCTAGCTCACACACACAAACACACACACACTCAAACAAACATATACATCCTCACCTATCCAGCCATGGACAATGTATTCCTCGCTCACATGTTGTTCTCCATTCACAGTGGTCTGACACATGTATGTCCCAGGCATGAAGTTGCCTAGAAAACCCTTCTGGCTGTCATAAGTGGCTGGTATGACCTTCTGAGTCTCCATATGGAACAGAGTCACGTGAAGATTCGGATCAGAAACACGGCACGGAACCTCCATCTCCTCTGGGCTCTTTAGGACGTGGTACCCAAAAGGTAGCAGGGGGGGCACAAACGGCATGTTTGGATCTGAAGGGAGCAGGATTAGAGAGGGGGGGGGGTAAGAAAGAGAGATAGAGAGGGAGAGAGAGAGAGATTAGAAGTAAGGGAAAAAGTTGGCTTTAGAAAAGAAGCAAAGCAAAATTCAGTCAAATGTGTAGCAAGAAAATACAAATGTAGTCAAATACAGGTTTACATAACACCACCAAGGCAAGTTTACATAATCACAGTGTCATGCCTGCTGTCTCGTCTTTTTCTCTTCCACTTTCTCTCTTTCTCTCCATACCTGGCACAAAGATGTAGATGCTGCTCTCGTCTGTCTGGTTCTCGTTCTTGTAGAAACAGGTGTATTCTCCAGTGTGTGTCACTTCAGCGCTGTCCACAGTAACTGTGGAGATGAACAGGCCTCTCTTGTCATCTAACTTCTGCTTTTCCAGGGGGACGGGACCCTCCCAGATCACCTCTGCTTGGCCCCGACATGTCAGTCTAAACATGGAGTGAGGGAAAACCACCATAGTCTCTTTCCTGGGCCAAATTACTGGAGCCAGTATGGACTGTATTATCTGGGGCTCACCAGCTGGAGGGAACACACACACACACACACACACACACACACACGCACACACAATTACCACATATCAAAAAAACTACAAGGAGGCTTTCTCAGCACTACAAGACTGCTTCGAGTACACAAAGTGGGATGTGTTCAAACAGGGCTGGCTTACAGTAGGGCATCCATCTGGCAAAACTCCGATACAACCAGCGCATTGAGAAGCACTTCAACCACAACAACCTGCGCAACATGTGTAAAATTATAAGGACCATTACAGACTACAAGCACAGTGACCAGCAGGTCAGCCATGACCCCACTCTGCCTGACACCCTGAACAGTTTCTTTGCATGCTTCGACTCATTGAGCGGCAGAGAGACTGTACATCTTCCCCCGCCAGAGGAGCAGCAGCCCCTCATCCTGCAGCGGCACCAAGTCTGTTCTACCCTGAGGAAGAGCAATATCAACAGGGCTGCAGAATCAGATAAGGTGTTGGGCCAGACCCTGAAATCATGCACTGAGCAGCTGGCAGGAGTTTTCCTGGACCTTTTCAACCTGTCCCTGCAGCTCGCTAATGTCCCTGTCTGCCTCAAGTCCACCATCATTGTGCATGTGCCCAAAAAATCAGCCACTACCTGCTTCAACAACTATCACCTGGTTGCCCTGACCTCAGTAATCATGAAGTGCTTTGAGAGGATCCTCCTTAACCACATCAAGAATGTAATCCCTGCTGGTGTGGACAGATTTCAGTTCGCCTACAGAGAGAACTGCTCTACGGAGGATGCTGTCTCGCTAGCACTCCACATAGGCATGACCCGCCCCACTTATGTTAGGATTCTATTTGTGGACTTCAGCTCAGCTTTCAACACTGTTCTCCCGGACAGTACAGAACTGGTACTGAAGCTCTACAACCTGGGACTGTCAGCTTCACTGTGTTCCTGGGTGAGAGACTTTCTCACCATCCAACCTCAGGTGGTGAGGATAGGGAACTCTACATCCTCCACCCTGATCCTAAACATTGGAACACCGCAGGGCTGTGTGCTCAGCCCGGCCCTCTTGAGCCTTTTCACACATGAATGTTCTGCTATCCACTCCACAAACACGCTCATGAAGTTTGCCTCCGTGGTGGGTCTCATATCAATGTACATACTGTATATCCCAGTGCTCAGTTTTTATCCACAGGTGTTTAGAGATTAAAGTTTATATTTCTATTTTATATTTCTATTTAAAAGTTTTGTGTATATAATTACTGGTGTTTATATTTTGCACTTAATGGTGTTGATTGCAGTTTATGGCCTTAAGTGTACCTTTTAAAGCTGATTGTCTCAAACAAAATTTCGTTAAGAGTGAACATAATGATGATAAAGGCTCTTAAATCTTGAAACTTGACAGGCACCAGTGTGATGCCAGGATTGCTTCGGTATTGTGATAGCGAGTATCAAAAAAAACAAACGCACTCCCAAGTAGCACATCGACAAGGTGCGTTGCAATCACCCTGGAGGCCGTAAGTTCGAATCCAGCTGGACGTATGCAGCCATCAATGGGTGGGATTCCATGGGAGCTAAATGGCCCAGCACTTATGGAGGGGAGGAATGGCATACACTCACCACCCCAGTCACTCAAAACAATCACCTACCAATCATGGACACCCCATATATACAAGGGGGTGGATAGTGCTTTCCAGAACATGCATATTTGTAAAGTTGTGGGTGGTTCGCTTTACATGAGGCTGGAGCCTATCTCAGCTGACTCTGGGCAAAGGTGGACACTTTGCTAGTCCATCGCAGGGCCAATGCACACAAACACATACAAAACCATTCATGCTCACACCTAGGATCAATCTGGAACAACCTGTGGGAGGAAACTGGAGTACCTGGAGAAAACCCACACAAGTACAGGGAGAACATACTAACTTCACACAGAAACCCCTTTGCCAAGCCCAGGGCGTGAACCCAGAACTTCTTGCTGTGAGGCAGATGTACTAACCACTACAGCACCATGCTTGATCTTGCCCCCAACAAAAAATAAAGGATCTACAGCATGTACTCAGCGGGATCTTACCTTTGACAAACAGTTTGAAGGAAAACTCTTTATTTTGTGAGCCGACTGATGCTACAATCTTATATGTTCCGCTGTCTTCTTCTATAGGGTGTCGCAGAACCAAAACACTCTCGTACCTTAATGGAACAGACATGAACTTTGTGAGAACAGTGCAAGTCACCCAGGCTTACTAATTCTTGTGCCTGAAATTTCATTTCATATAAACATCTTAACACTAAGTTCAGTTAATATGCTGAGACAACACAACCGCCAGGAACAGAAATAGTGATAGGTGAGATGTTCTGCAGTATCATGTCTAACTTTACCTTTTGTCTGGTAAAAGAGTGGTCTTGGTTGTTATAAAGTTGCTATTCAATAACTGGTCATCTTTGAACCACGTGACTTTGGGAACAGCATCAGAGCTGATGTAAATAGTGAATTCTGCTTCCTCCAGGAGAGAGATGGTTTCTTGTACTCCAATCCCACTGTGATCCAGAGTTACAAAAGAGCCCTCTGTAACCCAGAAGGATGAAGAGTGAGGGAGACAGACAAGCTGAACAAAATAGTTGGGGCCTCTCATAAACCAAGCCAACTATTGATTGTTGAATATCATAAATCCTCGGTCGTCAGCCATCACCTGATGCTTTTGGGGCGTGTCCTGCTTTTGGGGCGTGTCTGACTGGCTCGGGAAGGCCATTCGTTCATTCATTCATTCATTTATGCATTCAGTCGTTCATTTACTAAACCACTTAGTCACATAAGGGTCATGGGGAAGCTGGAGCCTATTTCAGCCGACTCTGGGTGAGGTCAGGATACACCCTGAATAGCTCGCCAGTCCATCATAGGGCTAACACACACAACCATTTACATTCACACTCATACCTAGGGGCAATATGGAACAGCCGACTAGCCTAATGTGTATGTCTTTGGACTGTGGGAGGAAACCGGAGTACCCAGAGGAAAACCACACAAGCACGGGGAGAACATGCAAACTCTACACAGAAAGAGTCAAACACAGGACCTTCTTGCTGTGAAGTGGCCATGCGAACCACTACACCACCATGCCACGCTTCTGGAGGAGTATGAACACAGTATTTACCCACTGTTCTGCTGTAGCTTGCTAAAGTTTTGCAGCAAAACGACCCACGTGAGCAAAGTGTTTACAATCATAGCAGACTCCCAATGGTAAGAAAGTGAAAGACAGGCTATTCTGTTTTGTCCAAACCTTCTCACTCGCTCAGTGAAGGGTATGTCCAATTGGTATATGAATTTAGGAACTGATAATGATAGGTGATGTACAGTTTGGAGAAGATAGTAAGCATACATGTATACTGCTTGTTGACTTTAGACAAATATTTCTGATACTGTGTCGTTATGCTTTGGCGGAACGGTAGCCTAGTGGTTAGCGCTCTTGCCTCCCAGCAAGACGGTCCTGGGTTAAAGCCTGTTGTTGGCAAGGGCAGTTCTGGGTTGAGTTTGCATATTGTCCCCATGCTTGAATGGGTTTCCTTCCACAGTCTAAACACAGGCTAATTGGCTATTCTTGATCGCTCCTAGATGTGAATGGTTGTTTGTCCATGCTGGCCCTGCAGTGGATTGCCGAGCTGTTCAGGGTGTACTTTGGATTTATTGCCCAGGGATAGGCTCCAGCTTTTCTGTGACCCTAAACAGGATAAGTGTTACAGATAATGAATACATGAATGAATGAATAAATCTTTACTCTTAGGGTTACCTGACGATTCTGAACAAAATCTGCTACTGCTCCTCCTTAATATGAAAACATGTCATATAGGTACTAATGGAACTCATGTAGCTGTTGAGGGGTTCGACTGCCCCTTTTAAAACCACGTGAGGGGTAAAATGACTGTCTTGGTTGATGGGGACCCTTGGTTATTGCTAGTTCTTTGAAGTTGGCTTGGTCTGTCAAGGCCCCAGTCAACATCTGTTGAATGCATTTCCTCCAGCAGCTTTGCATGGAGAATACAGAGGTGCAGGATAATCAAACGAGAGGCAGGTGGTTACCATGGACAATGACGGTCACTTGGGAGGAGTGAGTCTTGCCGCTGAACTGCTCAGTGACAGAGCATTCATAGAAGCCTGTGTCATTCTTTGAAGCATGTGGGACACTGAGGATGTATGAAACCCTGTCAGGATAGGTTTCCTTCCTCTGAACAGCACCTACAGCCTGGGTTTGCAACAAAAGTGAAACAGAGATACAAAACATTGACTCAAATACACTGCACAACTTGTTCACTCAGACTCTGTCATCTACCTGAAGTCGTGTAAAACATTTCCTGTATTAAAGATCTGCTTAAGTCTTTCTTTTCAATCTGGCTATCTGCACTTCTGGCACGGGTTTCAGCATGTGGGGTTTGGGAGTGTGTCCATCTGTCAGCAGATATAAATCTGTCCAGGACACTGAAAAAATAAACTTCAGCTCGGGTGCTTCTAGAGGGAGTTTCTCTAATAAACCATCGAAGCATCCAATGAAAGTGATCCTAAACAAAGCACAACTCTTTGTATATGTACTGTATATGGCTATCAGCGTAAAAGGAATTGATTTATAATTATTATCATTCTGATCACTGGATATGAGGTTTGCATGAAAGACACTGAGCAATTGCTGAGAAAGTGACTCACCAAACCCCCACATACTGACAAACCCCCTCATAAACACTTGAGCAAATGGTAAGCACTAAAATTCTTCCTTTAATCTTTTACTGACGCACACACACACACACACACACACACACATAAAACTACACACACACACACTCAAAAAGGCACATACGCACAACACACCACAAGGAAACAAGAGTCATCGAGAGATACACAGAGCCTTCACTGACATGGTGTATTTCCTAACTAAGTGCCTAACCCCAACTCAATTGGGGATAAATAGTTTATATATGAAATGTAAAAAAATAAATAAATAAAAATTCCAGCTGGATATAACCCCATTGTTGGAGGAACCTGAAATAGCCATTTTATAGAGTCATGTGAGAATTACTTTTAACTGGTAATGGAATACACCTCATTTTTGCTGTTACTTGGTACAACAAAAATGTTTGTACCCAAAATGTGACCTAACCTTCTTTTTTCTCTGCCCTCGTGAAAACTAACCTGAACCATAAAACCAAAGTCTTAACCCTCAAACAACCCTTTGAAAAAGTGAGGACCAGCCAAAATGTCCTCACTCTGTTGGTTTAAACCTTATTCTGGCCCCCAATATGTAGCAAGTACACACACACACACACACACACACACACACACACACACACACACACACACATACACATGCATGCATGTACACTAACACATGCACGCACACACAACACAACACAAACAAAAGTCATCGAGAGATGACACTACCTTCAGCCCCCCTCAGTAAAGTCAAAAGGTTTCCGAATTGTGGCCCAGAATTTAAATGATAAAAAAACAGACGGATGGACAGACACACTGATGACAATTTCCCCCCGCATTATATTCCAAGGTGAAAAAAATGCTACAGATAAGGTTTGGTTTTCAAAACATATGCTGGTTGGCATGCAGTGTCTTCTCTTAAGCAGCTTAATGAAGAAAGAGCAAGGTGTTCTGGGACTGACAAGTCGGAGGTTGCATGGTTGGGAAAGATTGGAAAAAAAATTCCCCTTACAGCTTTACTGAGATGCAGCCATTGCTGGACATAGGGACCATCAGGTGACACTGTGCAGATCAGGTGGAACACTTCTCCCTCTTTTATTTCTTCCTTACTGGCTGTGAGTTTCACGCTGAAATTCTTCTCCATCACATCAAACATATCAGGTACATCTAAACAGAGACACATGCACACTCTCACTTTATAGAAGTGAATTAAAATCAAATCTCACTGGATACCTAGTGGAAACTGGACTTAGGCTTACTCGGCATGTCCGTCAGAGTGTACACCATGCTCCGGACCGCCTGACCATTCACAGTGGTCTCACACACGTACTGCCCAGGAGAAAAGACACCCACAAATCCATACTTCGTTTCATAGTCATATAAGAGCTCCTCTTCACTTGGTAGACTCCGAAGAATCACTGCAGATTGGGGATCTGTAACACGGCAGGGAATGCAATGCCAGGAGTTCTCTGCTGACTCATCAGGAATGAATGGAACTTTGGGGTCTGAAGTAAAACATATCAGGAAAATAGCATTAAATGTTAAGAAAGCAAATAGCTTACAAAAACTAAAAAGCATTTATAGAACTGTCATATATGCCATCATATATCTGATCAGGATTGACTTATTTGCCAGTGGTAATTAGTGTTGGAGAGAGAACTTAACCATACCGGTACAGAGTTACAGTTTTCTATTTTCATTAAATAATAATTAGACAATAATGAACCTTATATGGATAGTAAAAAAAACAAAAATAAATAAATTAGCACAGACTCACATTTTTCACATTTATATTATAAATCCCAATCCATATTGTCATTTTGTACATATATTTTTTTACATCCAGGCTGATGTTATTATTATTATTATTATTATTATTATTATTATTATTATTGAAATTTTGAGGTAATGGTCTAATGTGAATTTCTTTGTACTGCAGGAGGAAACCAGAGCACTAGGAGGAAACCCGCACAACAGGGACATCCTATAAAGTCCACACAGGAATGTTCTTGTTGGGAATGAGATTCAAACCCAGAACGTTCTTGCTGTGAGGTAACAGTAATAACCACTGAGCCACTGCACTGCCAATCATCATCATCATCATCATCATCATTTGAACCCAGAGGGCAGAGGTGGCTCAGTAGTTAAGGCTCTGGGTTGCATATCTGAAAATTATGCTTCAAGCCCCAGTATCACTAAGCTGCTGCTATTGGGCCCTTGAGCAAGGCCCTTAACCCTCTATTGCTCAGTTTACAAAAAATGTAAGTCATTCTGGACAAGGGTGTCTGCCAAATGCTGTAAATGTGCATCATAATTTTATAAATTCATTCATTTTTCTAAGATGCTTAATCGTAATCTCAGCCGACTCTGGGCGAGGGCGGGGTACACCCTGAACATCTCGCCATGCCATCGATGATTATTATTATTCTCATTATTATTATTATTATTGTTGCTGTTGTTGTTGTTATTATTATTATTATTATTATTATTATTCTCATTATTATTATTATTGTTGTTGTTGTTGTTGTTATTATTATTATTATTATTTTCATTATTATTATTGTTGTTGTTGTTGTTGTTATTATTATTATTGTTATTATTGATCAGTTTCATTTTTAAGGTATTTTGTTATTTCATACACTTATCCACTAAACACCTCCATCAGTACTGAACTGAGACCGTTGTTGTTAACACTCGCCTGGGACGAAGATGTAGATGCTGGCGGTGCTGTCTGTGATTGGCTGCTCTTCATAGACGCACGTGTACTCTCCCGTATGACGAGCCGCGGCGCCGTCGATCAGCAGCGTGGTCGTATAAAAGCCGGGCAGCACGTGAACGTCAGCTGGTAGCGGCTCCTGCCAAACAACGTTCCGCTTCCCTGTACAGCTGATGTTAAAGATGGAGTCCAGCTCTAACACGAACTCCTGCCGATCCGAAACGATGATCGGAGGAAGTTCACACAACCCACCTGGTGAACAGCCACAGGTGAAGCATTACTCAGTGCTGGCTTTAGTTTTCTGAGGGCTAAACAAACTCATCGGGGTTGCACTATATACACACACACACACACACACATATATAT
>JAOUQZ010000033.1:6072366-6093271 GCA_028564935.1 Neosilurus hyrtlii | reverse complement strand
CACACACACACACACACACACACACACACACACACACACACACACACACACACACACACAGAGAGAGAGAGAGAGCGCTCATACGTACACTCGGATCGCATTGAAATTGCGTATCTTATAATCAAATAAAATGAAATAAATGTTCGTACCTCATATCATTTAAATAAGACCTGAACAAATTATTAATTAAAAAATTATTCCTGAAACATAATACATTTCAAAGTATAAAAGTAGATAAGAGATGAGTCATGACTCTTTTCTCTCTCTCTCTCTCTCTCTCTCTCTCTCTCTCTCACACACACACACACACACACACACGCGCGCGCGCGCGCTGTCCAGAGTGCTGAAACAGATAGAGGTTGCAGAGACGGTTTCCGGATCACAGAAACTGCAGAGACAAATTAAATGAAATATAGTGGCTAGAAGAGACTGTCGGATAAACTTGGACAGTTAAGTTATGTTCGCTGAATTATAGTGAGAACAGACCTACACAATCTGTTAACATGGTGTTGAATTGCTGATAATGAATTGTCTGCCAGGATCCAGAGTGTGTAGAAATACAGGGAAGGACCAAAGCCACTGATCCAAGAACTGCTTCACTATTTTATGGCAAATTTTATATGACATTTTGTTTATATATGAACCTCTTTATTTCAATACCGTACCAACACCCATTTTATAAACATTTATCAAAAACAGAGTCGATAATCAGGTATCTGGATAAAAAACAAAAAGAAAATATTAGATTAGATAGACTGAGTCAAAGCCTGAACTGTGTTATAATGAAGCTCATATCAGAGGCGAGGCGTATCTGTGAGTCATGCCTAGCCACTGGAGCACAAGAGCAATAAACACTCAAGGTATGATTAGGTTACATTCTTAAAGTGGGAATAACCTATAAATACTTATAGACTTATAAATGTTGTTGCAGTGCTGAATAGCCATGTTTGATGATGTCAAATTGTTAAGTAACAGTTTAAGTTAAAGTGCATGTTTAAGTTAAAAAAAGTGCCTGAGTTGGCCAAAAACACAAGCTTGTAACTATTTATTTATTTATTTATTATTAATCAATCAATGAATTAATTTTTTTATTTGACTTAGTAATGCATCACAGCATGCTGTGCCTTGTAAATAGGTGGCCTTCCCCCACTGCCTTTCCCGAGTAATATCTCAGCTCATCTTAACCTGCCTCCCAGTGCCTCCCAGAGCATGAAACTTTCAGGCAACCAATCAGAGCAGAGTAGGCACGTAGAGCAGAAATACAATAAATGGGAGGAGGAAATCAAACAGGCCGTCGTGCTTTCACACTCAAAATCAGCGTTTAAGGAGGAGATAGGGAATCACGTAACAAATATTTAAAATAAAGATCTGAAGGTAAGTATAATATCTTATCAATAAACTAATCATTCTCCATATTTATTTTTTTTACAAAAACAATCCGTAAATCCATATTCACATGTATAATATTTCTCTTAAGTATTAGGAAACCTGGTAAATGTTTTGTACATTCTATATAAAAGTAAGACAACTGTCCAAATCACTTATATCATACATGTACAAATATCTAAATAATTTATACATGCATAAGAATGATATTTAGTTTAAAATCAAGATTTAGGGATGCAAATATCTGAGTATACAGCACCTTATATGGTCAAGAATATTTGAACACCTCAATATCAGACCCATAGGCTATGTTGGCTTTCCTCGGGCAGATGACACAATTACAGCAGAACTCCATAGGTAGGGAGGACGTCTTTAATGGTTGTCCAGTCTCTGTCTGTGCCAGCGCTTTAGCTGATTCAATGCTGATTGGTGCCAGAATAATGTTATAATATTTCCCATCCATGGATTTTTCAAAACACATCAGGTTCCTGTCAGATGACTCAAAGAACTGAGCAGAATCCACACATTCACACTTTATGTAATTTACAGATGTGATATTTTTCTACATTAACCATTAAATACTTGAATTTTAAATATCTTTATTTTTGGGTATGGGACTGCAGGCGTGCATTCTTGGAGTATGGACATTTGAGAACTGATGGTGCTCTGACTGGTATTCTGTGTGATGATGTAATCACCCCCACCTCCCACATAAGATGGCGGGTAGACTGGAGCCTAGTCCATCATCTGTCCCTTGCAGGGCCAACACACACATACGCAACTACACACACTCAAACCTAGGGGCAATATGGAACAGCCAATTAACCTAATGTGCAAGTCTTTGGACTGTGAGAGGAATCTGGACTACCCAAAGGAAACCATGCAAGCAAACATTCATCCAGGCCTGGGATTAGAATTCAGGACTTGCTATGGCACTGTGCCACCCCGTAATACACTATTCAACATTAAAGGTCTAAATTTTGCTTTTGGGAATTTTGCAATGTAATATCTTATCTGTGATGTGACTCTCCACACTGTTTAGGCACATTAAAAATATTACATTGTGATAAAGTTAAACCGAGGCTTACAGGCATGTCAGTCAGACCTGTGAAGCTACAGCTGGGTCAGCCTTTGGCACATGAAGCTCTTGGTTCTGTGTGTTTCTCCACCTCTTTGCTTCCTCCTTTTTCCACTTCATGCGTCTGTTCTGAAACCAGATTTTAATATGGCGCTCGGTGAGGTTGAGGCTTGTTGCCAGCTCGTATCTACGTGGACGGGAAATGTAATGGTTGAAGAGGAACTCTTTCTCCAGTTCCAGAAGCTGTGCCCTGCTGTACGCCATGCGGCTTCGCTTCTGCTCATCGGGATCTTTGGGGAGAAACTTGCCTTTGGGAAAGCAACAACAAATTTCTTTAATAAAAGCAGAATCAATAAATTAGACTCTTTTTTTCTTCTGATTTTGATTGCAGCAACAACTAAAGCTTGTTTTAAACCAAAGTATGATGTCACTGACAATAAGCAAATAATCTCCAGGACGACTTAATTAGCACCTGTGTGAACATGAACTTCAGATGACTTTCACATGTGGTTTTTAAACCCTTCACTTGGAGTGCATGCTTTATTTTTAGGTGTGAGTTTAGTTTCTCATACCAAATACTCTTATATCTTTTTCCATATGTCACATATTGTTCACTTGTCATCATGAATGTGCTTGAGTTCATATATGCATTAAAACACAAGTTTTTTTTCTTTTGTATTTCAGTACTTAATTTAAATTGTATTTTCAAGTAAACAAGTAAGTAAATAAATAAAGGAACAAATTCATTCATTCATCTTCTGAACCACTTATTCCTGCTTAGGGTCGCGGGGAGGCTGGCGCCCATCTCAGCCGACTCTGGGCGAGGGTGGGGTATACCCCTGGACAGCTCGCCGGGCCATCGCAGGGCCATCAGTCACACAACCATTCACGCTCACACTCATACCTAGGGGTGATTTGGAACAGCCAATTAGCCTACTGTGCATGTTTTTAGACTGTGGGAGGAAACTGGAGTACCCGGAGGAAACCCATGCAGGCACAGGGAGAACATGCAAACTCCACACAGAAACGCCCGAGCTGGGAATCGAACCCAGGACCTTCTTGCTGTGAGGCGGACGTGCTAACCACTTCACCACCATGCCGCCCCGCTAAAGGAACAAATAAATAATTAATAAATAAAAAAAACAATTAATGCAATTTAGAAGCTAGGTTTTCTCTACCTCATTCTTTCTTTCCTCACCCCCATCTCTCTCTCTCTCTCTCTCTCTCTCCCCCTCTATATATAAATATTTTTTTTTTCTTTAAATATGACTTGTTTGTTAGTTTGCAGTGCTAAATTTATTCCAAAATTACAGAAGCCATATATATTTTTATTTATTTATTTTAAAATTTTGGAATAGCTATCTTGAAAATAATCTTCATCATCAAAATATTGCAATTTTTTTGTTTTTGTTTTTAGTTGATCTGATTAAGCAATATTTTGCAAAATCGAAACAGGAACACATTTTTACCATTTACACCACATGAAATGACATGAAGGGCAAATCCACCTTTGTGAAAAATCAGTGAGCTCTAAGAGCTCGCACAAGAGGTGAAAACCCAGTGATAAGTTGTATATCATAAAGTACCGTATCGCTTCTATTTGCACAAACCTGCAGTGGAAACCTGGCTAATGATTATTACAGTGCTTTATTTACACATACAATCACCGGCCACTTCATCAGCATGGATTTTACAAATTGCTTTTCTGTGTGGAGTTTTCATGTTCCTCCTGTGCTTGTATGGGTGCCCCCATGTACTCTGGTTTCCTCCTATGGCTCAAAGACATGAACATTGGGCTAATTGGCTGTTACAAATTGCCCCTAAATGTGAGTGTGAGTGTTTGTGTTGAACTGGTGAACTGTTCATGGTGTAACCAGAGTTGGCTGAGAGAGGCTCCAACCTCCCTGTGACCCTAGTAGTATTAAACAGTTCAGAAAATAAATGAATGAATGATATGCTCTGTCACTGACATGAAACGTTATCATATTGGAAGTAGATATTATCTATAACACAAGCGATGCCGGTAGTCAGCAATAATACTCAAATGGTCTGTGGCATTTACACAAAGTTCTTCTGGTGTTAAGTGACCCAAAGTGTGCTATGGGAAAACATTTTCCACTCCATCTAGCAGCCTGGGCTGTTGACTAACACAAGTCATGTTGGTCTCAATGGTTGTTGATGCCAAACTGTGACCCTAGCATTTGCATACTGCAGCATAAATCGAGATGCAACAATGGCAGTGAGATTATTCAAATCTTCAGCTGTCCAGTTTTAGTAAGCCTTGTCCCTCCGTAGCCTCAGATTCATATTCTGATCTAACAGCAGCTTGGTTGACACCCACATTGTCTTTTAATCTTGTAGCACATCAACCTGCCTCAAGGATTAATGTGTTGTGCATTCCGAAATGTTTTTCTGTTTATTATTAATGTAGAAATAAGTTATTTGATTTGCTGCTATAGATTTTCTTATTAGCTCAAATCAGAAATCAACTATAATTAACAAGACTTTTAAACTGCAGAACTCACTGTTCCTCTCACACACTTTACTTTTCAGTTCATTTTGTGTAGAATCTAAAAAAAGGGTGTGTCAGCTCAGCAGTTTCTGACATCCACAAACTGGAATATTTACATGAATGAGCAGGTGTGGATGGACAATTCCACGAAAAATGGGACATGACCAGGCAAAAATTATTTACAGTTTTAGACTCTGAAAAGTTTATGCATAACACAAACACAAGATTCTTGATTCTTGCCTTATGGTGGAATTGCCCGGATATATTCATAATAACATGGCCAGTAGTTGCACATTAGCCACTTAACATTAGATTGTTGATTTAATGCTTAGTGTGAATAAATAAAATACTCCACTAATGGTCACTATACCACTACAGTAATTAATTAACTATTACTGTGCTCTCTGAACTTCACTTGAGATAAACTGAGATTTCTAAAGGGATCATAAAGTAGGCAAGGGTGTTACCTGTCAGGGGTGGCAGGCAGATTTGTGATCGCGAAGCTCTCATCCATGGAAAAGCCAAGTGCGCCACCATCTCATCTGTCATCGGATCATAAGCATCTGCCTGTGGGCCCTCTGCCTGAAGACACTTGGGTGAGATGGTGTTCTGGCAGGATGGCAGCTCGTAGGGCACCATGTCTCTCTCCTGAGTCCCAAGCACTGTATTACTGTAAAGCTCTACATATGGCACCTGCTCTGTGCACCGGGAGTACAGACATTCTGGTGATTCTTGCTCCACACCATCATGGTTCTGTGGTTTGAAAGTTCCATTATAATACAAATCCAGCGAATCCATGGCACTGCTCAAAGAACCTCGTGTCTCCTGCAGAACCTGAGCAACAGTTGTGTACTGCGCAGTGTGTACACACCCACGGGCCACAGTCTGAGGCACAGCCACATGTTTATCTGCTTGTGGTCACATAGCTGTCATGGATGATGGACGAACTATTAATTGCACCAGGTTGGATAAAGTGCATTTTATATTTGCTCTTGAGGCAAGGCTGTTGCTCCACCATGCATTAAAGAGCCTTGGTGTGCTCTCTCTCTCTCTCTCTCTCGCTCTCTCTCTCTCTCTTTACAGGATTAGTACATCAGTCTTAGTTATAGATAAGTGATTGTGTATGGAATTATTTGTATTCCATAATACATAAGCCTGGGTCAAGTAGGCCTATATGAGGGCTAAGAGTATGGATATGAAATGTATCCTGGTCCTAGATTTGAACCCTGTGGTCAACGAGGGAGTTTCTGGAGAATGTTAGAAGTTAGGAGAAGACGCGATTTATCATTTCATATCATATCATTTTAAAAATGGCACACAGAAAATATTTTGCCCTGCAGAGCCCCAAAAAGCACAACTAGCACTAACTTTTTTCCCCCCGCTATTAAGGAGCATATAAAAAGTCTTTGAGAGAAAGGCTGAGTGTTCTCACAGCCAAAAAGCAGCTGCAACCATTTGAAAAAACACCTCAAATTGCTCTTTGTTATGCGTAATTGACTTGCACATAATAGACAAAGAATGACTGCTGCATTTATTTTTTAATATTTGATGTCCAAACCACAGGTGCTCAAACTGTTACAGAGATTAAATGCCACTGCATGATTGTACAGTCTAAAAACTTGAAGTTTGATTTAATTCATTGTTATGGTTCTATAACTCGTTTTACACTTAACATAATTGTCATAAATAAGTTTAACAGAAAAAAACAGATTGGGTTATGAATTTAAATAAATCCTATCCATCCCTAATGATCGGTCTGTGGCAAGGGAAAACTCCTTGAGACAACATGTGGAAAAAAACCTTGAGAGGAAGCAGACTCAAAAGGGAAACTCGTCCTTATTCATTCATTTTCTTATTTAGGTCGCGGGGAGGCTGGCGCCCATCTCAGCCAAGGGCAGAGACAGCTCGCCAGGCCATTGCAGGGCAGAAACATGCTGACAGCTACTCAATGGCCTACTTTTTATGAATGACAGCAATGGTTCTTTTAGCACCATTAGTCACCACAGACAGTGAGAGACATGGCTGGCCTTTGATAACCCAGTTAGCTGCACCGGGGGCAGCAGTAACAGGTGATAGTGGGGCTTGAACCCATGACCTTTGGATCAATAAACCAGCACCAGGCCACCACTGCCTCTATCTTAATTTAGTATCACTCAAGTGATTTATACTCTAGAGATTCTCCAAAACTGTGTCAAATGGTTAAAAAGTACAAACCTTGTAGCAGGAAGTTCAGTATGTTTTAAAATTAAGTCTTGTTTGCTTTTCTATAACTGTAATGGTAATTGTAGTCACATAGGGCATTTTTACAAACCTGTTTTATGAGCAGAAATGTAGTGTTTAAAGTGCTGGTGAAGTACAAGGTTTGATATCTGAGAACTGCGACTTTGAACTTTAAAATGAGCCTATAGGCCTTTTTGTTGCCAAGTTTCTAACATGCTGTATATTTAAAGAGTTATGAGTAACATCATCATCATCATTATCAACAACAACAACAGCAGAAACAGCAGCAGCAACAACAACAATCATCATCATCACCAACATCATCTTCATCATCACCATCACCATCATCATCACCAACATCATCATCATCATCATCACCATCACCATCATCAACAACAACAACAGCAGCAGAAACAGCAGCAGCAACAACAACAACAATCATCATCATCACCAACATCATCTTCATCATCACCATCACCATCATCATCATTACCATCACCATCATCATTACCATCATCAACAACAACAACAGCAGAAACAGCAGCAGCAACAACAACAATCATCATCATCACCATCACCATCATCATCATCACCATCATCATCATCATCATCAACAACAACAACAACAGCAGAAACAGCAGCAGCAGCAGCAAGAACAACAATCATCATCATCACCAACATCATCTTCATCATCACCATCACCATCATCATCATCATCATCATCACCATCATCATCACCATCATCATCATCACCATCACCATCACCATCATCATCACCATCATCAACAACAACAACAACAGCAGAAACAGCAGCAGCAGCAGCAACAACAACAATCATCATCATCAACATCATCATCATCATTACCATCACCATCACCATCATCATCATCACCATCACCAAGAACAACAGCAGAAACAGCAGCAGCAGCAGCAACAACAACAATCATCATCATCACCATCACCATCATCATCATCATCACCATCATCATCACCATCATCATCATCATCATCATCATCATCATCATCCCCATCACCATCACCATCACCATCACCATCATCAACAACAACAACAGCAGAAACAGCAGCAGCAGCAGCAGCAACAACAATCATCATCATCACCAACATCATCTTCATCATCACCATCACCATCATCATCATCACCATCACCATCACCATCACCATCACCATCACCATCACTATCATCATCATCATGTTTTAGCCCCTTGATAGTTCAGGCTCATGCCTAAAAACGGGTGGCTGTAAAATCTCCATTGTCGGACCGTTTAAATAGAACCGCGGTCTTTCACACTCACACCTGCGAGGGGCGAAGTCTAATTCGATTAATAGGAAATTCAATATATATTCATTAGGTGGCTTTCCCTCTATAATATATGATCGCCAGCAGGACGTGAAAGGAGTCTATTGATTGTAGTTCTGAAAGGACCTGCGTGGGACTGCAACTTCACCTGCTTCCCCTCTCAATTAGGAATGTATCCCAAACTCTGACGCAAAACGAGTTAAATTAACCGTTCACTAATTTGCCATCTCGTTCCTCCCGCCTAATCCCCCACCTGTTTTTTTTTTCCAGCATGCCCCCTTCAATTTAGTGTGAGCTGAAAGGTTCCAATAGGGTCTAATGAAACAGTGACTAAATCGTTCTCTCTCTCGCTCTTTTTCCCAGTGGAAGGTTGGTGAAAAGACCCGGAGCTTGGCGCACTGTCGGGGGTCCGCCGGCTAAAGGCGAGTTCCTGGCAGGACAATCTAACCTGTCAAAGCCTTTGGCCAGCTCTTCATAGCATGTACCCCGCACACACCCCCCACCCATCAGCGTCACCCCCACCCTTTCCATGGTGTGGAAGGAATTGCTACATAAGCGACCCCGACGTGGGACAGAAACCGTAATTAAACTCCTTTTGGATTAACTTAACACGAGGGACAGCGTTCAGCTGAAAAGCGCGCATAAAGCGGGCTGGGGTGGAGGGGGTCGGGTCGGGGGTTCCATGATCACGGGCTCTATTATAGACAAGATCACCTGGACTCTGGGAGAGAAACTTTTAGGAGTCTTTTGTGCTCATGGAGCAGGAACTGTGTGAGCCTACATGGTGCGCCATTAGGACAGGAAAAGCCGTGGCAGCGCATAAGATTTAAATGAATACACAGACTGAGGCCACACACTATCAAGCTTTACTGGTTTAAATAAATAAATAAATAAATAAATAAATAAGGCTCAACACATGTAACATGAAAACAACAACTCTTTATTCTTGTAGTTAGACAAAAAGCCCACATTTACCTACTACTGTTAATTATTTTAACAAAAATTTTACATTTTATTAGCTCAATTCTTGACAACAGTTACTTGGATGTATTACGTAATATCTTATCTAAAAAAAATGCCAATTCAGTAGGTTATTTATTTGCCATGGTGATTCGTTATAGACTTTAAAAAGCCAAAAAAATACACATCTAAATCTGTACAGCCATGGTAGTGAGAAACCCTATATTTGTTCATATTTTATTTATTAAAATCAGAATTAGAATACTTTGTTTATCCCGGAAGAAATTGTGTAATTGTGTAATTTACTGTGATGGCCTGGAGAGCTGTCCAGGGTGTAACTCTGGCCTCGCCCAGAGTCGGCTGAGATGGGCACTAGGTTTCTCGCGACCCTAATTAGGATTAAGCGCTTCAGAAAATGAATGAATAAATGCATTATTTTATTTTATTTTATTTTATTTTATTTTATTTTATTTTATTTTATTTTATTTCATTTTATTTTATTTTATTTTATTTGCACCTGTATTTCCACACAATGTTTTTTCTGAATAAATATTTTATAATACATCTTATATAAACTTGACCAAAGTTTATCAAATGAGTAAAAGTTTTTAGAGCAGGTTGTTTTTTGTTTCACTGAATTTTATTCACAATTACTATCCTGGTTAATTATCCTGCAAACTGAAAAGTTAGAAAACTGTGTAAGAAATAGTTATTGGAACTCGTCCTAGACGAACAGTTATAGGTTCTGTGGAGAAGTTAATAACAGACTGGTTCCTTATCAGAGAAGGTGTCAATTAATATGAGCCCTTATATATATCCAACTCCATTTATCTACTACACGGATCCAATCGAAACGTGTTTATCAGTAGCTACAGAAGCAAATAAAAGCTTCGAATGCGAGTTAAAACGGGTAATAACGCATCATAGCCTCGCTAATCTTACTCTGACCCGATATGTTAAGTATACCGAGGTCAGTAAGATGTTCACATTTCTGCAAACAAAAAAGCTAAATTATATTAAGAATGTCACTGTACATAAGCATCAGGTATCTGAAAAGAAAAGAACCTGGAAGTTGTGCGCCATTACGCCAGTACCGTGCTTTTTTATTTAAATAAATACAAATATACACATATACATACTTTTTGCTTATTATAAACATATAATTCGGGTGAGCAGTAAAGTCACAGTTTTGGAAATATCTAATACAAACATTCAACACCCGTTTATTTACACGCAACCGTTTTCTGAACAAATGTGCCAAACCTTTATAATTTCGCTCACACATGAACGGACTGTAAGCTTGTTTTAGGTAGAAAAGACACGTGAATCCGGTGACGTGACTTTTTCTCATAGTTAAAGCAAGCATACACTGTTCAGACTCATAGACAAGAATACCAGAAGTGTAACTGAACCACACAAATGTAAATGCAACCCTGGAAGAGTTTTCTGTAATTTTTCAGTCTTTTTGTTTGTTTGTTTGTTTTTTTGAGAGGCAGTGTGAGAGAAACAGGGAGGGAGGGAGAGAGAGAGAGAGAGAGAGAGAGAGAGACGTGTAAAGAGAATAAGACCAAAAACATCCACTTTTCTGAATCTACTTGTTCTCGGAGATGTCCAAGGATCCGTGCATACGGAAGACTAAGTGCTAGTTAGAGTGAATTGTCCTCGTCGAGTCCTTATGTGTCTCTCATTTTTCGATTAAATGGGCGAACCTTCTTTCTCCTCGGTGGCTGAAGCGGGTGAGAGGGACTCTTCGTCCTCTGATCTCGGGTAAGGCGCGTGGTTTCCAGCGCACTTGCACCCTGCGTGCGCGCTCCGTTGCGCGCCTTTGCCTTCCTTCTTGTGCTTGACGCGCCGGTTCTGGAACCAGATCTTTACCTGCTTCTCCGACAGGTTGAGGTACGTGGCGATCTCAATCCTGCGCAGGCGCGACAGGTACATGTTGGAGGAGAACTCGCGCTCCAGCTCGAGAAGCTGTGTGCTCGTAAAGGCCGTGCGCATGCGCTTTCCGTTCTGGACGTGGCCGTTATCCGACGCACCTGAAGGTAACAGAAAGGTGGTGCAGTTTGTTAATACGAGCAATGGCTTGTTGTATTCAATTATTGTCGTTAATGTAAAAAAAAAATAATAAAAAACAATAACAACAAAAACCACAGCATCATAATATTGAACTTGCTGTTCATTCATAACGAAAAGCTATTTGATAATGCGCACATTATATTAAGGAGCACAGTTAGAGGCAGAATTAAAACACAAGAGTGAGATCAACAGTGGTATAAGCATTACATGTCATACTACAAAGAATTTATGTTGCTATTCTAGTGATTCCAAAGAGGTGCTTTAAAAAGACAAAACTGCTTAATCATCCAAAAATCTGTTATAAGTGGATTGCTTGCTAATAGCTGAGCAGATAGTTCTAACTGTTGTAGTGGGTAGATGAGGTACAAGCAGGTGTGTTAAAGAGCACTTGCTCCTCCTTACCTATGGAGAGACAGTGGTATCTCCGTGGGTCAGTGACGCTGTAAGCGGGGGGCGTGCAGACTGGCGCGGTGCTGTGTTGCTGTCCGAGCCGTTGGCAGTATGGCGCATCCCCGCTTGGAAATCCTGGAGCCTTCAGCAGAGGCAGGCCAGCCCGGGGCGAGTGCATGTGTGAGGCAACGCAGAGTGGACAGACACAGAACGCTCCGCTTTTCCGGGACGGACACGCGGCAGTAGGGACACTCATCACACCCGGTGCATGCATGCCGATGGGGATGAAGAAGTCCTGCGCTGTGTGCTCACCCAGAGGCGCCGGTCTGGCCGAGTCCTTAATGATGAGTGAGTCGACATAGAAAGACCTGGACATGGCTTCTTGTGATGATGCCAACCCGGGATTATAATCGGTGAGTAGAATATTCAGTGCTCTTTGCTGTCTTCTGAAACCCTTGGGAGCTGAGTAGGAGCTTATGTTTGATAGTTCAACAAAAGGAGCCTGGAGAGGGCCGGCCCAAACGTCACCCACGTGCGACTCCCAACATAGGGGCTTTAGTCTTTCTCGTGACCCGAGACACGTGATGCCCGAGCGCACTACCAATCAGAACCCTCACCATCCAGTTGTGTTATTTTTTTGCGCCATGCGTTTTACACAGGCACCACAGTTTTCCTGACTAAGGATAGAATTTACTGAATGCCTACAACTGATGCTGTGTTATGCCATGGGCCCTCTATCCATCTATCTATCTATCTATCTATCTATCTATCTGTCTGTCTGTCTGTCTGTCTGTCTGTCTGTCTGTCAAAATTCTAAACTGGTAGTTTCATCAGTTGAATTCTTGGAGGGCATTCTCATAAATAATTGAAAGCAATAAATAATGACTCTATATTGCATACACATACTTCATGGCTGTTAATCAAGGCTCAGGGCAGTTTGGACAAATGGTCCTGTCTTGGGATTAACGATTTCTAAAACAGTCGAGTGTGGGTGCATGAAATTTGATAGTGATTAGGATTCAATTAGAAAGCGTTTATTGTCGAGGTATTAGAGCCGGACAAACAGTCAGCTATTTCAGAAATGCGCTAATCCCCCAACTTGTGACAATAATTAGCCGGTTTGATCTCCAGGCGGGTCAGGAGCAGGTTGAGTTTCACTTTCATGTGTGCGCTCGCGCACTTTTGGGTTTGCACCGTTCTCGCGAGACCTTAGTATATTATTATGATTATGATTACAATGATGATGCTGCTGCTGCTGCTGCTGATTAATATTATTATTATTAGTAGTAATCATAATAATAACAACAACAACAACAACAACAACAACAACAATGATAATAATAATAACAATTACAACAACAACAACAACAACAATAATAATCATAATAATCATTATTATTATTATTATTATTATTATTATTATTATTATTATTATTATTATCATTATTATCATTATTATTATTATTATTATTATTATTATTATTATTATTATTATCATAATTATTATTATTATTATTATTATTATTATTATTATTATTATTATCATTATTATTATTATTATTATTTAAACTCAGGTTTTCTCCCCCACAGTCCAAAAACAGGCAGAGTAGGCTAACTGGCTGTTTCAAATCGCCCATAGGTGTGAGTGTGAATGTGAATAGTTCTATATGTGTTAGCCCTGCAATGGCCTGGTGAGCTGTTCAGGGTGTACCGCGCCCTTGCCCAGAGTCGGCTGAAATGTAAGCCTCCTCGCGACCCTAATTAGGATTAAGAGGCTTAGAAAATGAACGAATGAATTAATGAATGAATAATCATTTAAACATCATATAAAACATCTTGCAGAATATTCATACTATTTTAACTTTTTTTTTTTAAATATTTAAGATGACCACGATTGCAAGTCTGAAAGCTGATATTAGGAAACTCCTGGCACTTTACTCCCTTCTCTTATATGCATTGACACCTGTGTGTGCACACCTGCCATCAAGATAAATATTATATTGCTACATTTTATATCACACGAAGACATAGTCCTTAAAACAGGTTTACATTGGATATGTGTGTTATAAAAGGTGCATGTTATAGGCTGTTTTTTTACATTATTTATATAAGATCAAAAGAGATGGAACACGAAAATGGCACAATTAAAAAGTCGAATCCATGCATGCATCAACATAATTACCAATAATTACACCATTAATCCTGCAGCCTAGATTACAGGCCTCGATCTAAATTGTTTGGTTAAAATGTAAATCATTGCCAACATAGCCATAATTCAAGATGCTTTTAAAGACACTGAAGGGTGAGTAAATACAGACTTACAGTAAGTTAATTGAGGACAGGGGGTAAAGTGCCCAATAACGGCGGTTTTATGTCGGTATTTTCTGCTAATTTAACACAGGGGAGTCTGCTCTCATATGTATTTAATTGCTAGAATCAGCAGAGGCCTCATTCTTCAAAACTGGAGAATAAGACCTTAAATCTGGCTCAGACGCAGAGAAAGAAACGAACACATCTGTCAAACGGGATGTAATTGCTGTAATGGAGTGAACACGGCGTAATAACAGAGAGAGAGAGAGAGAGAGAGAGAGAGAGAGAGAGAGAGAGAGAGAGAGAGAGAGAGAGAGAGAGAGAGAGAGAGACAGAGAGAGAGAGAGAGAGAGATCAATGCGCAGTGCGCGTCCACAGCACACCGTCCCGTCTTAAGAGGTATACTTTTTTTTCTCAATTAAATCTTTCCGAAAAAAAAACACTGTCTGTGCAGTAATCCTACAGACTGCAGGCTTTATGAGTCTGTAATGAGCTCCATAATTGCCGCGACCAGTCGGGCCACGTGGAAGGGTTTAAGGGGATTTAAGCAGTCGGGTACCGCGCGCTCCCTGTTACCTCTCCGTTACTTTCATAATTCAAGAGGAAAACAAGTCCTTTTAAGGAGAGGCTGTTTGATTCTTTTTGATTTTACTCTGGGTGGCAGGCGTTCTTCTAGTCGGAAAGCCTTAAAAGACTTGAAATGACCTGAGCGGCCATGCAAAAATGGGCAAATGGGTAAAAAAAAAATTTTTTTTTAATTAAAATAAAAAAAACTGAATTGCTTTAACATGCGAGTATTAAAATTTCACTGTCTGTTTGTTACACAGTGATTCATTTCAACGAGAATCATTTTACGCAGTTAAATGCACACATATGGCTGCTGTAGAGATTCATACTGTAGAGTGTTGTGGCAGACCCAGTTCAATAAACACCTGAAAAATGAATTTGGATCCTGTGCGTCATGAACTGAACATATATACAGAGATACAGGCTTCCCTGTGCATATAATGCCCAAACTTGTTTTTTTTTCATCATCAGGCTCAGGTGCTGCTGATCACTTGGCAATGCTGCATAAACAAATCAGAATAATAACACTAAGTAAGCCTAGATGCAACATGCTTGACTAACCCGTTGGCTGAATGCAAGAATGTGTGGCAGTCAGCAACAGGACTCCAGCATTCATAGCAGTTTCATATACTTCCCATAAGACATGAAGAAGTCCATCACTGCTTTGTGCGTGGAGCGTCGTTAACGTGTATCAACGCCTCCTTAAGAAAAAGTTGCATTGTGATTAATGGGGCCAGTATTTCCCCCCGTCCCGAGTAACCAGGCAACACGCAGTGAATACCGAAAACTGAAAGGAAACACTCAGGTTTTCAGTGTAGTGCTCAATAGGCAATGGGGGAAAATGAACAATGATCCCACGGACAGCGCAATGGCGCGCACTGACTTTTCATTGCCAATTATCTCCTGCGTGTGAATAGCAGCTGCAATGGCTACACTTCACTTCATCGTTTCAGATCGAGTAGAGGGGGTGGGTGGGGGTGTCGGGGTGCCCTGTGTGTGTCAAAATCTAATTTATGTCTTAATGAATGATTCGATTTTTATGCAAAAGAGTCCAAGCCACACACTGGCATTTTTGGAAGCCAAGCGCAACTGCTGAGTGAAGGCACTGGGACTCTTCACTCTCCATTTCGAACCAGTGCTTCAGTCTCAAATGCTGCCTGATTGAACCCCAGAACCCAGCCTGTAGGGTGAAAGTCATTTGAATGTAGACCTCTGATGTTAAAGCTATTAAAGAGATGTAGCACACTACCTCCCACACCATGGATTCACTCATTCATCCGTTTTCTAAACCGTTTCATCCTAATCAGGGTCGCAGGGAGGCTGGCGCCCATCTCAGCCGACTCTGGGCGAGGGCAGTGCACACCCTGGACAGCTCGCCAGGCCATCGCAGGGCAGAATGCAGCCTACTCTTCATGAAAATCAGCAATTGTTCTTTTACATGCCTCTCACCTTAGACAGTGAGAAACATGGATTTTGATATTCCAGTTAGCTGCACTGGGGGGGACAGCAGTAAACCACCATATGACTAAGATACTGTAAAAGGTTAAACTATCTTAAAGGTTATATTAAACTATATTAACAAGGCTTGGGGCAGTGATGGCCTGGTGGTAGGGTGTTGGTATACTGATCTGAAGGTTGGGGGTTCAAGCCCCACTATCACCAAGTCACTGCTGTGCTCCCAGTGCAGCTAACTGGGTTATCAAAGGCCAGCCATGTCTCTCACTGTCTGTGGTGAGAGGCATGTAAAAGAACCACTGCTGTCATTAAAAAAGAGTAAAGGTTTCCGTCAGCAATGGCCTGGCAATCTGCCCTCGCCCAGAATAATTAGGTTTAAGTGGCTTAAAAAATGAATGAATAACAGCACTTATATTAAATGCAGATAACAAATTTACAACTGAACAAATGTCAGAGATGCAATCAATATGGTTGAGTCTAATGGTGTTTTCAGTACTAGCATGAAACTATGACACATACATGCTATTAATTTTTTCTTTAAGTAAATATATCCATAGTTATGTTGTGTTTCTACACACTCTTCCATGCACTCAATTACATTTGTGGAATTTGAGAGCGATTTTTTGGTAAATTGAGGGTAAAGGGCCCTGCTCAATGGCCCAACAGTGGCAGTGGCATGGTGGTACTGGGGATTGAACCCTGAACCCACTCAGTAACCCAGTGCCTTAACCAATGGCCCTGCAATGGACTGGCAAGCTGTCCATGGTTTACACAGGCTTCTGCCAGAGTCGGCTGAGAAAGGCTCCAATCTCCCTTCCTCGGATGGATGGCTGCTTTTGGGAGTGGAAGAGATGATTAGGGTCTGTTTGAATATCACTGTATGCTTTGTGAGACATGGTGACAATGCTGTGGTTGGAACAGACATACAATTAAAAGAAAAGAAAATGTTGACAGATTCTGTGATGCTGAACACGATGGCGAAATGTTTTTCTCTCTATTCTGGCTAAACATCATTAAGAGGCCTGCCACTTTCCCTGAACAACTTATTATAGCTCCCAGATCTGTAACAGGCAACAAATCTTTCTGAATGACTTAGTGGATCACGACGACAAAATGGGCAGGGCAACATTATGCCGATTTCATTTCGCTTGAATAAAGTCTTGGAGCTGGATATGGTTTTAATCTGAGGGTCGTGTAAGGCCTGTGTGCTGATTTGAGTCTGGACTCAATACATATTCAGGGTATGACATGGACATCACTTAAAGTCTTAATTGGTCTCCAAAGCGATGGGCATGCTGCTCTCACACAGCTTGTTATGAAGATCTCTATTAGAGTTGGTGTGCACACAGTGTGATATCACTGGGACCACTTTGGCATGAGTAAAAGCCAAAAAGAAATGTGGATGTGTTCAACCTACACATCCGTCTCATCACATATATTTGATATGCTAATGTGTTCTACTCTGGAAACTTAATGGTTCATATTTCCAACTTGATTGATTTCCTTCCTTTCAGAGTATTTTAACAATACCAACAACAGTACCACTGTTTAAAATGGCTGAAAAAGGCATAGTTCTTTGATCAAACCTGTGAAATCAAATGTTTTCTAACATCACAATTCCTAGATATATAATGTAATATAATATTATTTCTGTCAATATTATGTAACATAATGTAAATATTATGTAATAAAATGTAAATATTATGTCATGTAAAATAATGTGTGCTATTTTTTGACAGACTAGTGGTTGTAATTTATTGTGATTTATTAAACTAGAGAATGGAATTATTGTCAATCCATTTGCCATAGTGATTATGTGCTGTAATCAAGCCTAACGGCAGTCCATCACAGTATTGGAGAATGGGACTTTAAACATTTTTTTAATTAAAGAATTGACAGGAAAATGTGACATACATTGCACTTTTTAAAAACTTATTATAAGATGAAGAATAAATAGTAACCTTTTGGAGAATCAGGTGGAACATTCATTCATTCATTCATTCATTCATTCATTTATTGCTTAATCCTACCAGGGTCACAGGAAGGCTAGAGCCTCTGTCAGCCGACTCGGGTGAAGGCGGGGTACACCCTGAACAACTCGCCAGTCCATTGAAAGGCCAACCCACCATCACAACCATTCATATTCACACCTAGGGGCTAATTTGGAACAGCCAATTGACCTAATGTGCATGTCTTTGGACCGTGGGAGGAAACCTGAGTATCTGAAGGAAAGCCACACAAGCATGGGGAGAATATGCAAACTCCACTGGAAAAGGGCATAAAACATGAACTTGGCCCATCCATTGCCCAATTTATAGTTAGGCTAACAATGTTGCACAAAAGTTGCGATAAAACGTTAAAATTTCACTCATCTCTTACTCATTTGTTGACCCACTTCCTACTAGTTTTGAAGAACGGGTGAAGACAGGGCACACCCTGAACAGCTCTCCGGACCATCACAAAGAAAATGTTACAGTTGCATTAATTTATAAGGTCTGTGTGCATGTGGACTGTGGTTTCCTTTTCAGTACCTGCATGATTCACTGAAAAACAAACCCCTGTTCAGGTGGGCATAGTTCTGGTCCCACCCTAGATGGCTCTGTACTGGGGACATGGATGTGTGCGACATTTTGGCAACATTGAAACAACGTTGTGCATATAAGACATGTACGTGCTCTCAATAAACATTATGGTTTAACATTGTCACAATGTTCAGATAATTTTTTATTTTTTATTTTTTTTGCAACCAACCAAATTAGAACCTTTATGCAACGTTATAATAATGTTTTTAGAATGATGTGGGTTAGCTGGGTGTAATTTTTTTTTATCAGTTACTACATTTAAACAGGACCAATGGAACACATTTACTCACTAAATTTAATTCTTACACATTTACTCACTAATTCAGGGGATTATTTGTCTTTTGTGCTGTTTAATTTCAATACAGTTTCCCTTCAAGGTGTTGTTGATGTTGAGGACTAGCCTGTGATAAACGTTCCTGTAAAGTACACTGGAATTCATTGTGTCGTATCTCATGAGAAGAACAATACAATAGGAAAGCACTTCTATTTAGAAATCACTCAGAGTGAGAAATCAGTAGTCTAATAATGGATTAACACCCCGAGGCACACACACTGTCATCAAATTTGCTTTAACATTTTCAATCATTCCATATTTACAGCTATACAGCACCATGTGGAGCTCTGTGAATGGGCTTGTGAATGATGTTGAGCAAGCAGAAAGGAAAGGATGAAAATCATCACGACGTTGGCGTAAGCTGGTATCCGGAGCACATTTAATCTAGAATAGAGGCATCTTTGGTTCTATTCTCTGCATGTCATCACAGAACAGGCTTTACTTGTCATTTGTTTACATGCCATGTATATATGCAAAGTTTTCCATGCTCAGTCCAGTGTGCATGTGGCATGTTATGCATATACTTACAGGAAAAGTGCTGGATTACTGATCCCAGTGTCGGGGGTTCATACCCCACTATCAGTGGGTTGTCACTGCTGTCCCCCCAGTGCAGGTTACTGGGTTATCAAATGCCGGCCATGTCTCTCACTGTCTGTGGTGAGAGGCGTGTAAAAAAAACATTGCTGATTTTTGTCAAGAGTAGCTGCATAGCCTTCAGCGTGTTTCTGCCCTACAATGGCCTGGCGAGCTGTCCAGGGTGTACTCCGCCTTCGCCCAGAGTCAACTGAGATGGGCACCAGCCTCCCCGCAGCCCTAACTAGGATTAAGCGCTTCAGAAAACGAATGAATGGAAATCTATGTAACTATGTGTAGAAGTAAACACATCTTTTCTGAAATGTTGTTGAACCCTCACTAGAAATTGTATGTTTTTAGAGATCATGGAATGTCCCTCACTGCTTAGTGTGGCGCAGAAGGATAGCTGGCTGAATCACTGATCACAAAAAAAAAAAAGGACCTGACCTCTAATTCCGTAGGCCACAATATGTAATCAGGCAAAACAATGTATTGATGCCGATTTAAATTTTTTTCAATGTTATGCTCCTAATACAGAAAATTCTTTTGCCATAAAAATATATTCTGCAGTTTTTCTTATGTGGAGGATGACAATCTTGCTTTGCTGAAAACTTCAAGTTGCTAAACATCAGTTGTTTTGCGGATATGGTTTTATATGTTCCATTGTTAGGTTGTGTTTCAGAGCCTCATATACAGAGGAGCATCTGTTATTAAAATAGACCACTGGTACTGTCTAATGCCAAGTGATCTGACCTTAAGTTACTGTCTGTACATACAAAATACATTTACATTTGTGTAATAGCCTATCTCGTCTCTGCTCTTTGCGGATGACGTTGTCCTTTTGGCTTCATCGAGCCAGGACCTTCAGCTCTCACTGGAGCTATTTGCAACTGAGTGTGAAGCGACTGGGATGAAAATCAGCACCTCTAAGTCCGAGACCATGGTTCTCAAGTCGGAAAAGGGTGGAATGCTCCCTCCGGGTCGGGAATGAGGTCTTGCCCCAAGTTGAGGAGTTTAAGTATCTCGGGGTCTTGTTCATGAGTGAGGGAAGGATGGAGTGTGTATGTTTGACAGGCGGATCAGTGCAGCCTCTGCTGTAAAGCGGAGCTTGTACCGGTCCGTCGTGGTGAAGCGGGAGCTGAGC
>JAOUQZ010000033.1:6055202-6072266 GCA_028564935.1 Neosilurus hyrtlii | reverse complement strand
CTGGAGGAAGTGGCTGAGGAAAGGGACGTCTGGGAGTCACTGCTTAGGCTGCTGCCCCCGCGACCCGACCCTGGAACCAGCGGAAGAAGATGAAGATGAAGATGAAGTAATAGCCTATATTTAAACCTTGCCTAGACCTTCACCTTTGACCTTTTGACATTCCAAAATCAAATTATCTTTGAGACTCAGGTAGTATCATAGACATAAGCACAAGAACAAACAAGACCTTTGCATGACGTGCCTTTGGTGGCCTCCATAGGACTAAAATGAGCCATTCCAATAAGACGGGTGTTGAATGTTGTGTCTCAACTTCCTCCAACAAACAAAATAATATCTTTAAAGTGCAGGGAATAACATTTCACTTATAAGTATTGTATCTACAGAATAATAGCATTTTTTATTATTTATTCTCTTTTCCAGAAAAAAAAATCTAAAGTCCAAATATTTGTTTCGTTTTATTCGTATCAGGGCGTTTTACCATCATATATAACATTATGACTCAAAATAGAGAGCAAAATGAAGCAAGATTTCTCAACCCTGCAGCTTGTTTGCATGCATAAAGCCCAGTTGCCAAGTGTAACCAGCCTCTGGTAAGATGGTGACAAGTTTGGCATGTTCTGAACACATGCGATATACCGAGTCTTGTGTTTATGTTTATGGGTAGGGTAGTGTCTGTAAAAAAAAAATCTGTGAATGGGTGTGGTTGGGATTTTGGTCACAGGTCAACTGACAACAAGCAAATAAACAAACAGGCGGACAGATGAATGGATGGACCAACAAATGCCAGTGATTGCAGTACAGTAATCATACAGTACAATAAATGTCTGTACATGTCCACAATCCAATTGAGAATCTGTGGCAAGACTCAAAAGTTGCTGTTCACAGACACCTTCCATTCAATCTGACTGAGCGTGAACTACGTTGCAAAGAAGAGTGGGCAAAAATTCCAGTCTCTAGATGTGCAAAGCTAGAAGAGGCCTACCCCAGTAGACTTGTAGCTGTAATTGCAGTGAACGATTTTCGATCAGATTTTTTTTGCAAAATATTTTGAAAACCATGTATCATTTTCCTTCCACTTCACAATTATGTGCCACCTTATGTTGGTCTATCACCTAAAATCCTAATAAAATACATTTACATGACAAAATGTGGAAAAGTTCAAGGGGTACAAATACTTCTGGAATACTTTCAAAATGAGAAAATTATCTTTGACCTGAGTCACCCTGAAGGTCAAACCCCACCTCGGTAAATCGAGAGTTTTTTACATCCACATACTATAGAACACAGGGGTAATTAAAATCACTACCCATATAGGGTGGAGCTAGCTGGCACTCCTTTAGTGCCCCTCTAGGTCCCCATGTGGTTCCTCATTCTCTGGCTTCCTCCTTCTCTTCAAAAGTATGCAAGTATATAGACTGACATTACTGAACTGCCCCTTAGGTGTGAACTGGTGGGAGAATGTGTGTGCATGGTGCTGTGTTATGGATCTGGGTCTCTCTTTGTGCTCAGTGTTACCAGTATTAACTCCAGAGCCACTGCGACCATGACCAGGATAAATTAATTTAGAGATCATTACTCCAATGTAAACCCCTACCCTGCTAAGCCTCTACACCCCAGGGGCTCATGATATTATGATTATGATCTCATTCACTCACTTATTTGCTAAACCGATTAATCCTAGTATGATTGCAGGGAGCCTAAAGCCTATCTCAGCCGACACTGAGCAAATGGCAAGGTACACCCTGAACAACTTGCCAGACCATCGCAGGGCAACACACACACACACAACCATTCAAACTCAAAACTAATGGCAATTTGGAACAGCCAATGGGCAATCAAGAATATCCAATTAGCCTAATGTGCATGTCTTTGGACTGTGGGAGGAAACCCAGAGGAAACCCACGTAAGTACAGGGAAAGCATGAAAACCTCACACAGGAATGCCTAAGGCTGCCACTCGAACCCAAGACCTTCTTGCAGTGAGGCGGACATGCTAACCACCACGCCGCCATGCCATACCCTGTTCTAGTCCAATCTAATTTAAACTAATCTAATCTAATCTAATCTAATTAGCTTCTTTTAATGTGGTCAGAGCCTGAGCTGTTTTCCTCACCGCAAGAAGAGCAGCTTTATTATAATGTCTAGGCAATTAATTAAAAGAAGAAGAAAAAAAAAGAAAACACTTTGTGCTTTGGGGTACTCTTCACATAGTTGCATGAAGAAGGACTAATTAAATTATCAAAGACAAGTCCATCTACTTCTCCATCAAGTACTGAGGAAAGCCTTTTTAACGCCGCAGTTTTCAGATTTTCAGGTGTTGTTTTTGTTGATGGTCCTGGACGTGTGGTTATTTGTTTCATAAATAGCCCCGGAGAGCGTTAATGATGCATCCCTAGAGAAAGAGAGAAGAGGAGCGTTACAAAGACACTAGACTGCGCCTCTCTATGCCTTAATTGACCAACGCTAAAGAGAACTTCAAGTGTGTCTATTTCTTTGTCTTGCCTCAGACCCTAGGAGTTTATTTGCGTTATGTGCGTATGTGCAGGGGGTTGGGGTGGGAAATTTGTATGCAGGCAGTAATGTGGCGTCCCCCACCCTCTTCAGAATTTGTATTCCCTCACCTGCCTGTTGCTGTGAATTATAGGAACTTGAGCGTGTTATTGTGTGTTATTGAGGGAGCACGTGCGCTGGCTTCCTAATGCCTGCCCAAGTTTAGATCATGTGTATAATTATTTGATCATTTTTATTATTAATTATTACTAAGATGTGCTGATATTTCAGTGTGCTTGGCATTTAGGCAGATTTAATTAACATTAAGAAAATGTGTCAGAAATTAGGTTCAGGGAAAATAAACGGGTGATTTTCCAATCTGACAAGGATGTAGTCAAGATTATTGTTTGTTTGAATTTCCTGTTTCACATGTGAATATGGTGCACATGCATGGACGACCTCGATAAAGGTCAGGAAAAGAGAAATTCATTCATTCGCTAATTTTCCACTTAATCCTAACTAGGGTTGCGGGGAGGCTGGTGCCCATCTCAGCCGACTCTGGGTATACCCTGGCTCGCCAGTCTGGGTATACACAACCATTCACACTTACATTCACACCTGGTGATTTGAAACCGTCGATTAGCCTACTGTGCATGTTTTTGGCACGTGGAAGGAAACTGGAGTACTCAGAGGAAACCCATGCAAGCACAGAGAGAGCATGCAAACTTAATACAGAAACGCCGGAGCCCGGGAATCAAACCTAGTACCTTCTTGCTGTGAGGCGGACGTGCTAACCACTACGCCACCGTGCTGCCCCGCAAAGAGAAACAATGACATCTAATACTATGGGCACTGTGGGTGGTTCGGAAATACTGACTGATACTGACTGTATCTCTGCTTCTCTACAAAATCAGTTTCTGGTAAACAATCACATGGTTAAAAATGTGGGGTAGTGTAGCTCAGTGGGGTAGTGGTTAGCAAGTCCACCTCACAAAAAGGTCTTGGGTTTGAGTCCTGGGCTCGGTGAGGGCATTTTTGTGTGGAGTTTGCATGCTCTCCCTGTTCTCATATTGGTTTCTTCGAGGTACTCCGGTTTCCTCCCACAGTCCAAAGCCCAAAGACATGCACATTAGGCTAATTGGCTGTTCCAAATATGCCCTAAGTGTGAATATGAGTGTGAATGATTGTGTGTGTTGCCCTGATTGGATTAAGCTGTTCAGGGTGTACCCTGCCTTTGAACAGAATCGGCTGAGATTGGCTCCAGCATCCCCACAACCATAGCAGGATTAAGCAGTTTGGCAAATAAATGAATAGTTATTTGATTTATTGATTGACTGACTGATTGGTTGATTGGTTGTATCTTTTGTTTCCCTTCCTATTATTGATCTTACCTGATGGTATAATCTTTTCATTAAATGTTTTGGGGATCTGTTCAAACATCACAAACATGCTTTTGAGTACAGACCACAGACTGTATATGGTACTTAATGCCATGCTACCACTGGATCATATTCTTATTATTATTTGATATTTTCATAATCTGCACTCAGAATTTACATAAAAATGATTTAGCGTGAACATGTACAGTAGATTCATAATACATTCTTTTTTGTTTGCTCGCAACAAACAAACAAACAAACAAACAAACAAATAAATGAATAAAGACAAACTAAAAGCCTCTGACTGATCAGTTTGAATAATAGTACCCACTGTGTACACAAATCGGTAGGTATTTTCCATTCTTCACCTGTCTGGTTTCACCCATCCGGTTTGTGTCCCCTGTAGGCTCAGAATCCTGGTTTTAGCTGAATGGAGTAAACCATGAAATGGTGTTTCTGCAGATTTAGCCTGTATGTCTCAAGGGTCCACTTGTGATACATTATGAAATTCTTTTCTTCTCACCATGGTTGTATAGAGTGTTTGAGTTACAGTAGGTGTCCTGTCAGCCCTCGCTCACAAACAATTTCCCCATTTCCACTTAAAGAACTGCCACTCACTTGATGTTGTTCATTCCAGCATCAAATTGAATCTGTCTTTTAATAAACCTGGTGTACTACTCAGAAAAACTCTCTGTGAACTGAATTTTAATGGCAAGTTGATAGTCTGTAAAATATCCTCTCTTATCAATCAGTCATCTGAAACTGTGGGCATATAATGTAGAATCGGTAGATAGTTTGGTGGTGAAGATGTAAAACAGGATCTTTCTTAGAACAGATTTCGACGAATGTCATTTATATTTCTGTAGATAGGTAGGGTATGCCTTAATCCTTAAAGTAAAACCCATTGCACTGTCTGGTGAGACTGCTCTCCACGAAGCTGGCCGTGTCCGCCGAATGGAGGACGGTCGAATCTCTAAGTACTTCTTGTTTGTTCATTTATTAATTTTATAAGCTGCTTAATCCTAATAAGGGTCACAGGCAGGCTGGCGCCCATCTCACGCTACTCCGGGTGAGGGCGAGGTACACCTTGGACAGCTCGCCAGACCATCGCAGGGCCAACATTCACACAACCATTCACACTCACACTCACACCGAGGGGCGATTTGGAACAGCCAATTAGCCTACTGTGCATGTTTTTGGTCTTTGGGAGGTAACCGGAGTACCCGGAGGAAACCCACGCAAACACAGGGAGAACATGCAAACTCCACACAGAAACGCCCGAGCTGGGAATTGAACCCAGGCCTTCTTTATGTGAGGCGGATGTGCTAACCATTTACCTCTTGTTTGAACGCCGAAGCAGATGCAAAAAGAAACCAGAGAAAGGCTGCTGCATCAGAATCAGCATCATCAGACAACGTCTGTGTGGTCTGTGGCCATATCTGTCTGAGAGAGAGAGAGATGGAGAGAGAGAGAGAGAGAGAGAGAAAGAGAGGGAGAGAGAGAAAGAGAGAGAGAGAAAGAGGGAGAGAGAGAGATAGAGTGAGAGAGAGAGAAAGAGAGGGAGAGAGAGAAAGAGAGAGAGGGAGAGAAAGAGAGAGAGACAGAGTGAGTGAGAGTGAGAGAGAGAGAGAGAGAGAGAGCACAAACAAGTGAGTGTTAGAGGTTTTTGTTTGTTTCCTTGTTTGTTCTTTAGAAAATACAGCAAGAAAACCATGAATGAAGACTAAACCTAGGGACCAAAAGCTGCTAAATATTTACTACTGACTTAAAAAATACATCTAAAACAACAAGAACAATTAAACTAATAATAATAATAATAATAATATTAATAATAATATCACTAATAATAATAATAATGATAATAATAATGATAATAAGAAGAAGAATAATCATAACAATAATAATGACAATAACATCAATAATAATAATAATAATAATAATAATATCAATAATAACAGTAATAATAATAATAATAGTAATAATAATAATAATAAAATTTATAATAATAATGATAATAATAATAATAGTATAATAAAAATCCAGCCTTATGACCCTTACTGAGTTAAATTTGTAGGAGTCTTTCATGAGCTCAGGATTATACAGACAGATAACATCTCATCCTTTCGACTTGGTCTTCGTTCAGCATCAGTAAGTCTGGTCAAATCTTAGCTGTCTCTTTATGGCCCAAAGCACATGCAGTGGCAGAGGTCAATCTCATTCACTTTTCAAGATGCTGCCATGGAAATCAGTCCTGAGCCTGGTGCTCTGACCACCCCCAGAATTTTATACACTCTACTCTCCTCCCCGCTCCTCCAGCCTTCCTTAAATCTCTTCATCCATGCATTTACAAAGTCATTAATGAGACATTCAGGGCCTTTTGAGTCAGCCAGCTACATTGTGTTTTAAAAGGAGAAGAAGACAGAGCAGGAGAAAGAGAGAAAGAGAGGGAAAGAATGGAAGACAAGTGCAAAGAGGGAGAGCAAATAGAAGAGCGGGCCAAAAATGCACCCCCAGCTGAAAGCAGTTAGATCATGTTCTTTTCATGGTCCGATTAGAATCAAATCGATCCCTCCCTCCTCCCTCACTCTGTGGGCCAGCCCAGGCCTTTTTGGACAGGAGACCAAAGAGAGTGTTCTCCAAACGGCCCAGCCGGCTGCTCCACCTGAATGATAATCACCCTCACCCTCTGGCCTGACAAGACACGAGTGACTAAATGTGTTCAGAATGGACTCACTCATAGTGCTGTGTCCATGTCTAAAGTGTTGGTAAAAAAGAGTGCGACAGACACAACTAGTGGCAAGATTTACCTGGACTGATTCAACAAATTCTCCAAATTTTATTATTGGTTTATTACAATATGAGGCATATACAGATAGAGAAAATGCAAACCATGTAGCAGAAACTTCTCTATAGTTTATCTTTATAAATTATAACTTAATGGGAATTGTAGTCCCAAATCATTTCAGTGAAAGAGTTTATATCACCAGCAGTGAAAAGTCATCTTCACAGTTTCTGAATGTATATTTAGATCCATATGTATCGTCATCAGCAGGGGTGATGGGCTTCTAAAATGAGAAATCCGACAAGTAGTAGCACATCAGGACGGATAACCGGACTCAGAAACCAGAAGGATCAGGACTGCTGGCATCCCAGATGTCAGGGTTGTTTGAAGAAATTGCCTGAATATCATGAAGGGTGTTATCAAGATGGATATAGATGGAAATTAGGTTCATGAAGGATACTAGATATGAATTGGGTTCATACATTAAGTTTGTTAGGAAAACTGAAAACTGTTCAGTCCAACAAGATTTTAAAAGTCTGTAATCCAAGTCTGTTGCAATCCTTTTCCATTCACTCCACGCTGGGTGCAAAAACTCTCGACTCCTTTTGATTTTCAAGCTGAAACGCTATGTAATAAACATACATAAGCATTTTGGATATTTATGGCAACTAAATGTGGGTAAAAACCACTAAAAACTATTAAGTAAATAATAGGCAATGCATTTTTGGACCCATTTGTTTTGCAACCCTTCGAATAGCTGCAGCGACTCCTAGGGTGGAAATAGTACAAATTTGTTCCTTATTTTGTTTCACATCACATCTGAGGGAACAATTTTCCAAATTGTATATATTCTTATCCCGTATCTCCATATTTAGGAGTGTGTGTGTGTGTGAGTGTGTGTGTGCGTGCGTGCATATATCACCGACTCACTCATTCATTGGCAAGCAGCTTAATTCTACTAGGGTCACAGCGAGGCTGGAGCCTGTCTCAACCAACAGTGGGTAAGAGTAGATTATATAAATATAAATATCACCAGTAAATAGTTTAGAGTTTTACTTAATTACTTAATTAGGGACACAGGGAGGCTGGTGCCTGTCTCAGCCAACTCCAGGTGAGGGCGGGGTACACCCTCAACATCTCGCCAGGCCATCGCAGGACCAACACACATACAACCATACACACTCACTCAGATTTAGGGGCGATTTGGAACAGTCAATTAACCTAATGTGCATGCTTTTGAACTGTGGGAGGAAACCAGAGTACCCAGAGGAAACCTACGCAAGCACGGGGAGAACATGCAAACTCCACGCAAAAACGCCCAAGCTCGGGAATCAAACCCAGGCCTTTGCTGTGCTGTGAGGTGGACGTGCTAACCACTGCGCCACCATGCTGTAATAATTAATTCATTACACATCTTTAATGGCTGTACATGTTAAATGGATAATTAATTATTCAGTACATACAGTTTTTATTTAATTTATTATTATTATTATTATTATTATTATTCACGTTGTTGTTCTTGTTGTTGTTGTATTTAAAAAGTAAAATGCTATTTCATGGCAGTGCTTATCCTGCTGGGCAATTTTGTCAAGTGGGCCTTTAAAAATGCAATGGGGAGAGTTTGTGTGTAAGTGCTTTTGTGTAAATGATATCTTGTATGCAGTCTGTATTGGATCTTAGGCATTTAATGTGTCTGCAGTGTGTCTAGGGTCTATTTAATGAATAAAACAGAGCTGTGTAGGGGGATATTTAGTGTCATAGTACCAAGTGCTATTAAAGGTCCTTGGAGAATGGATGATACCAGCAGTCCCCTGGCAGCTGCACCCACTTGAGAGAGCAGGAGCGAGGGATGCAGAGAGAGTGAGAGAGATGGGGGGATTCTTACTCAGAATGCTATATGGGATGTTGATGGTTTAAACAGAGGGAACGGCTGCATTGAAAGGGTGTCTCTGATGGACTCTCTCTGTAACCTTTACTCTTACAGCTGGGCCAACACCTGCCTCCCCTCTGAGCACCAGCACTGCGACTCATTGAAATTTTAATACACGCTCAACTCTTTATGCCCCCGAGATGACCTCAGCGCAGATTAATGAGTCAAATCCAGCAAGTTATGATCTCATTATTGGACTCAACTGGTAGAATAAGAGTTATCCATTTCTATTCCCCCTTGTGTTGGCTGTGCTGCTCATCCTCTCTCTCAAAGGTTAGTCAAAACTGAAAGGCAGCTGCTTTGTATGTCTGGGGGTGGGGTTGCCCTGTTGGCTGTCATGCAACTCTCTCTCTCTCTCTCTCTCTCTCTCTCTCACACACCTTATCCTCATCTCTATTCATCCTGCAGCTGCATCTCTCTCTCTCTCTCTCTCTCTCTCACACACTCTCTTGCTTGTGCTCTCTCTCTCTCTCTCTCTCTCTCTCTCCCCCCCGGTCCTGAAGATAGATGTCAGAGCCCCCCAAAACTGTCCAACAATAGCCTCCAGCACAAGGTGAGCTCCCGCAGCTGTGGAAGGGACTTTCTCGGGGCCGCTAACTGGCTAGCATGAACGGCCCAGTATGGCAACAGTATGCTTTTGTTCTGGCTCTCAGTCTGAAAAGGGCCGAGGGGGGCTTCAGCGCAGCGTCCTAACACCAACTCATTTTTCTCTCTCTCTGTGTGCCCTCTTTACCCTTCTCCCCCTCTGTCTTTCCCCCACTCCTGTTCTGCAGCTGTGTATGTGTATGTGCTGAAGTGGGCGGGAGGAAGTGTGAGGGCATGGGGATGATGGAATACGGGCGTGAGGCGGGCGGTTGGGGCCTGTTTTGGGCGCGTTTTCACCGCCGCCTGATTAGAGGGTCGTTTATGGGCCTTGTGACGCTTTTGTCTGGCATGTTCAGGGGCGGCCGCGCTCCGTAATTGGACGATTGGCCACGCTCTGCGGCGGCACCGGTGATTTATAACGCCCACTGAATGGACCTGACTTCATAACGGCACAGGAACAGTGCTGAATGCACGGCAGCAAAAAACGCCCGTGAAAGGATGAAACATCCACCGAGGCCTTTGTGTCGGTGTGAAATCAGCCAACGGGGACAAAGAGTCCCCCTCTTTCTTTCTTCATTTCTATTTTTCTCTACTTCTCTGTCTTTATTAATCTCTTTCGCCCCTCTGCCTCCCTGTTTATCTACATCACTGCTTTTTAGACCACTCTTTTTTCCCCCTCTCCTCTGGCCCTCTTCTCTCTCACTGTCAAACCATCTCTCTCTGTCTTAGGTCAGCCTCCTCTCCTTTTCTCTCTCTCTTCCTTTCTTTCCATTTGCTTTTGTACTGTCTTTGTTAATGGCTTTGTATTAGGAGTTGTCCTCTAATATTCATTTCAAGCCAGGGCTTTTTAGCCAGTCTCGTTTTATCTTAATCTCACGGTCTTTACAAAGTTGTCTCGCAGCACAAGGGGACAGTTGGATGAGGAGAGACCCAGTAAAGTTTAGATGCAATCTCTCTCTGTATATACCGCACAATTTCCCAGTGCTGATATTCTTCTGAAACTTTAGTTCTGCACACTTTATACCACAACAGGAAGCCTGAGCCACTCTTTAGAAGTGAAGTCTGTATATTTCTAAACGGACTCAAAGTAATGATAGATAATTTCTCTGGATAGCTCCAGAGCATCAAAAAAAAAAAAGAAAAAAAAGATTAGTATTATAGCAAAAAATCAGTACAGCTGAGCGCACATGCGTATTTGAAAATGTTGGAGGAGTTTGTTT
This sequence comes from Neosilurus hyrtlii, assembly GCA_028564935.1. NCBI lineage: Eukaryota > Metazoa > Chordata > Actinopteri > Siluriformes > Plotosidae > Neosilurus > Neosilurus hyrtlii. The sequence continues at coordinate 6,061,881 of JAOUQZ010000033.1, read as the reverse complement.
GGCTGTCATCTGATTATGGATTTACATTCAAAAATTATTCTCTTGTTAAAGCAGTTTACCTTTCCAGTAATGTTTTATGGTGGCATACTGGTTACATATCCACCTCACAGCAAGAAGGTCCTGGGTTTGAGTCCTGTGCTCGGTGAGGGTGTTTCTTTCTGGAGTTTGCAGGCTCTTACCATGTTTGGATGGGTTTCCTCTGGGTACACTGGTATGCGCATGTACATTAGACTAACTGGCTGTTCCAAATAGCCCTAAAGTGTGGATGTGAGTGTGAATAATTGTGTGTGTGTTGACTGCAATGTTCGGGTGAGCTGTTCAGGATGCGGTTTCAGCAAATGAATAAATGAATGAATGAAAATAGATACTATACACTATTGAATATATAAATCGTCACCCTGATAACAAAAGTCATTTTTTTCCCATTTTGAGATATTATACCTAACTCATGTATTTTTTATTTTATACTGCCCAAGTCATTGTAAACTTCCTGAAGCAGGTGACCTACAGACCCCAAGTCTGCTTTTGGTATAAAAATGCAGTAGTTTTTTTGTGTATTTCAATTTACTTGGGCATTTTTGTTATGAGGGTGACGAAATGCATGTGGCTTCATTTATATTGCATTGTCATAGTAGGGCACTTTTTGATCGTCAAAGTGGTGTAGAATAGATTAGATAAGATTGGATCCTTGACATACAACGAAATTCACCTGCATTCACATTCCAGCTGAAGTATAAAAGAAGAACATTATTGTACACCCACTTGTAATACGTACATACCCCTATTCACACATACAAACACACATGCACATGTTTAACATGTCCCCCTCACAGCAAGGAGGCTCTGGGTTGTAGTCCCGTGCCCAGTTTGTGCTAATGTGGGTTACCACTGTGTACACTGGTTTCCTCCTACAGTCCAAAGACATGCACATTAGGCTAATTGGCTGTTCCAAATTTGCTATGGGCGTGTGTGTGTGTGGGTGTGCATGCGCATGTGTATGTGTGTGTGTGTGTGTGTGTGTGTGTGTGTGTGTGTGTGTGTGTGTGTGAATGGCTATGAAGATCCGGACAAAACTATTCAATGCATCGACGCTCAAAAAAGGATTCAAATGAAGAAGAAGTAGGCAAAGTTCTAGTGCTTTCAAACCTAGTATGCCAGATTCAGTGGTATAAAATATTTTACTGCCATGGTTCCTTATAATAATAATAATAATAATAATAATAATAACAACAACAACAACACCAACAATAAGAAGAATAATTGTGTTCAGCTACAAAGGATTATCTAAATGGATACAAATGGAGTGTGTGTGTGTGTGTGTGTGTGTGTGTGTGTGTGTGTGTGTGTGTGTGTGCATTGAGGGGTAGTTAAAGCTCATGGTGTGTACAGGGCAGCTTTTAATGACCTCCCAATTAAGTTTTACACTCCCACCATTTGGTCGGATCATGTAGCAGGGGTCAAAGGTTAAACATATAGTGACCACTGACAATTGTTCATTTCTATAAAAGGTTTGGTAAAATAAATCTCTTCTTTTTAGCAAAAAAATTCCCTTTACCTTATCTATCTGACACACATTACTCAAAGATGAATTATGAGCTGACTGACTGTAATACCTGAGAATACACGGGGACTTAAAAATCTTTAATAATTTTGGGTTATGTAAGCAACTTACTTGCATCGTGTATATGTATATTTTTATATGGTTTAAAATTTATATTCATCACACTGGAAGAAATGCCAGAAAAAATGTGTCGTAGTTAATGTTTTTTTTGCTTGTTTGTGGTTTTTTTTGTTTGTTTGTTTGTTCGTTCATTTTCTGAACCGGTTAATACTAATTAGGGTCTTGGGGAGGCTGGCGCCCATCTCAGCTGACTCTGGGCGAGGGCAGAGTGCACCCTGTACAGCTCGCCAGGCCATCGCAGTGTAAGTATAATATGTCTATATGTATAATTATATTATACAAATATATCAATATAATAATAGCATATGTAAGTCCTGGATAATGTATAGAAGAAGCCTGCTTCAGACCTGGTTCTATCCTTAATGAATAAGTGTGGCCAATTATTTCTGACTTTCCTAAGTTCCCTTGGGACTCGGGTGGGAGTGAGTGAGCATTAAAAGTTCCAATAGTTCCCCCTCCCCTTATTCCTCCTGCCCCCTGTTGCTAGCATGCAAGGGGGGGTTAATATAGTCGCTTTTCCCCTTGTGTTAAATAGGAACAGTTTCTCTTGTGTTAATTCCCCATTTTGTCGGTGTCTGTGCGCAAGGCCTCTTGTCGTTCAGTTCCTTATTCCATGCTTAAATGCTTCACTATCCCTCCCCTCCTCTCGGTTTTCCTCCTACCCTCCCTGTTTTGCCTCATTCCCTTTTCTTCTCATTCCTCGTCTGGTTCTAGTGAGGCCAGCCAGATTATGTTGCTAAGGAGATTTTTCGTGCCGTACTCTCTCTCTCTCTCTCTCTCTCTCTCTCTCTCTCTCACTCCCCCTGCTTTCTTTTTTTTTTTTGCTTTTTTTTTTTTTTTTGCTTTTTCAGTGTTTTTCATTGATTTGGCGTTAATGCATTTTGAATGCCCCTCAGTGTGTGTTGGGGGGTGTTCAGGGGTTCACACTCAGTGGAGGAATTCTCCTCTGAAGGGGTAGATGGGGAGGGTGTCTAAAGAAAAGTGTAAGACCTAAAGAGAGCCACTCAAGTGAAAAATGAGGTGATTTTTACCGATCTTGGGACCTCGCTCACACACAAATACATATATACACATTCAATAAAACCGTGACCACCCACTCCTCTCTTTTCCCCTCCCCACGATTACACTCTAAAAAAAAGGGCACCACAGAAACATGAGAGTGCATTGGTGGACACAGATGTCACTCTTCAGGAAATATTGGCCAGACTCGGCAGAACAGTGTCCAAGTCAAACCACAGTTGATTCCTCATAAACTTTATGAAAGAGCGGTAATTGCAGGAAGTTTAGGAAGGCGTTTTAGGAGACTTGCCCCTTGCCCGGATGTGGGTTACCGGGGTCCCCCTGGAGCCAAGCCCGGGGGAGGGGCTCAAAGGTGAATGCCTGGTGGATGGGCTTCTGCCCATTTCCGCCCTCCCATGGACCCACCACCTGTGTGTGGGGAAGGGGAGGGGGCTATAAAGGTTGGGTGCAGTGTGAGCCAGGTGGCGGCCAAAGGCACAGGTTCATCCGGACCGATCCTTGGTTACTTACTCTGTCATCAGTTCTGTTCATTATATTTATGGATTGAATTTCTACATGGATCGAATTTCTAGGCGCAGCCAAGGTGTTGCAGGGTTCTGGTTTGGTGGCCATAATATCTCGTGTATGCTTTTTGCGGATGACGTTGTCCTTTTGGCTTCATCGATCGCAGCTGACGGTGAGGTGGCTGGAATGAGAATCAGCACCTCCAAATCCAAAGCCATGGTTCTCAGTCGGAGAAGGGTGGATGCACCCTCCGGGTCTGGAAAGAGGTCCTGCCCCCAAGTGGAGGAGTTCAAATATCTCGGGGTCTTGTTCACTAATGAGAGAAGGATGGAGCGGGAGATCGACAGGCGGTTCGGTGCAGCCTCTGCTGTAAAGCAGACCTTGTACCGGTCCGTCGTGGTGAAGAGGGAGCTGAGCTGGAAGGCAAAGCCCTCAATTTACAAATCGTCTACGTTCCTACCCTCAACTATAGTCACGAGCTTTGGGTAGTGACCGAAAGAGCAAGATTGAGGATACAAGCGGTTGAAATGAGCTTTCTTCGCAGGGTCACAGGGACAAGTTTTGTCATCCAGGAGGAGCTTGGAGAAGAACCGCTACTCCTCCGTGTTGAAGAGAGCCAGTTGAAGTGGCTCGGCCATCTGATTAAAATGCCTCCCGAAAGCTTCTCTGGTTAACCCTCTGTTAACCAAGTCCCTTTCCAATCATGTTAAAATTATTTCCCTTGGCAAAAATGTTGATTTTGAGCTGATATTTGAAAATAAAATGCTTTAAAAATGTTTTAACCCTTTCACTTCATGTAGCAGATATGCTACGCTGGTTAATAGAGGTTTAATTAGTATGGCTATTTTCAGAGTTTAATGTTTCTGGCCCTCACTTGTTTCTTGTTTTATTTATGTAAAACAAACTTTAAAACAAAACACAGTGTATGTTCCCCAAGTGCTTAATTGGGTTTCTTCTAGGTGCCCCGGTTTCATCCTCCAGTCCAAAGACATTGTGGAAGGTTAGCAGTTCATTTCAGTGAGTAAGCTCACCTTGGAGGGTTTCGCTCAGACCCCACTCTAAGGCAACTTAATGGTTCATTCCACTCTCAGCAGGGAGGGAACAAAGAATTGCGGCATTATCTGAATTTGCTGAATTTGTGTCTTGTAAATCTTATAATTTTAATAAACAGTCACTAAAATATTTTAAATGATTGACTGTATAAAAATGGACAACAGATCATCTCAAAAAAGTGAAATCCCCTCAGGTCTAGCGCCCCTGCTGGCCGAGTGTGGTACAGTTTTTCTAAACATCCAGCTCCATTGATTGAATGAAAAAAAAAAACAGTCTATTATCCATGTCTCATTTCTTCATCCAAACTGATTTTTCATGTCTACTGTTTAATTCAATAGTTCATTTTCTCCATGATGATGTTGGCATATTTTTTCCTTATTGTTTATTTATTTATTTATTTATTTTTTACTATGAGGTATTAATCCCGCAAGGGAAATTTTGCCTCTGCATTAAATCCATCCAAAGTGAGCACACACACACACACACACACACACACACACACACACACACACACACACACACACACAAACATACGCACACAAACACTTCCACGTAAACAGTAAGCACAAACACTTGGATCAGTGGGCTGCCACACACTGGGGCACCCAGAGAGCAGTTAGGGTTTAGTTGCCTTCAGCAAGGGCACTTTAATGACAGGAAAGGTGCTTCTCGCCCCCATTGCCCCAGAGCTTTATACACGCTCAGTGGCATTACATAAAAGCAAAATCTAAAGCATTTTCCAGAGAACTGTCTGTCCATTACCTACGTGTATATATTTCTAATACAGACTCTTTTATATTAGAAATATCGAAGGCTTTAAATATATATATATATATATATACATAAATATCATTAAAAATACTACATTTCAATATAAATTAAATTTTGGCATTACAATTTTTCCAAAAGCCATTTTTTTGTTGGTGTTGTTAGTGAGTACATACACTACCAATAACATTAGGATGGAGTTTTTAACTCACCCTGCATGCACTACCAACCGCTGTAACAAACCAGGAATTTCCAGGTGAATCTCCACGTCATGTCCAACTGATAAAAGTCCTTCGTAGACACATCAGTAATAATGAAATATCTCCAGCTGAAACTGTTTAAGCTTTTTGTTTTTAGTGAAATAAAGAGAATTTAAGAATTTGATTTTAGTCTGATCATTTCTATTGGAAATTAGGGCACACGTATTTACTGTGCCTGCTAGAAACTCTCTAGTGCACAGACCCTGGCTGGAAATTTTACAACATAGCAGAAGTACATAGACCTTATTTGTATGGAATGAGTGTAAACAGGAGCATGCCATCCATTTATTTATACAGTCACTGGTTTAAGTGTTAGCTGCAGTTCTTTCTGACTGTGGTAGATAGTGGGGCCCAGTTATTTCTGAGCGTAAATCATGTTTTACCTCCCAGCATTCAAACAGGACATAACAAAAATTCCAAGATTTGTTTCAAAGTCCCTTTAGTTATATGTATAGCATATAATAAAATAAAAGAAGAAGTAGAATAAGACCATATTAAAAAAAGAAGGTTAAAAGATGCTTAAAATTCCATTAGCATCCGTCTTATAAATGTACAACTCTGTCCTTAAACATCTCCTATCAAATGATGTGCTGAGAAAGAAAATGTGTGTGTATGTGTGTGTGTGTGTGTTTGTGTGTGTGTGTGTGTGTGTGTGTGTGTATGTGTGTGTGTGTGTGTGTGTGTGTGTGTGTGGTATTTGCAGGTGTGTGCCTGAGGGCTTGGTCACTGCTCCTCTCTAAACAGTTCCAGACAAACATATCCTCACTTGACCTTTGACCTTTGGCCCCCAAAATCACAAACCAATCACACATGACCATTGACTTACACATGCTAATCATTTGAAAGGTTTGGGCTGCTGGGAACAGAAAAAAAACACATGTACGGCCAGTTTGCAAGCCAACTATGACACACTTCACAGGTTATATACTCACATCAGCCAAGGCATAAAATTAAACCAGAACTTGAATCAAAAGTTTTTTTGGGGGGACAGCATGGCGGTGTGGTGGTTAACACATTCACCTCATAGCAAGAAGGTCCAGAGTTCGAGTCCTGGGATTGAGGGTTTCTGTGTACACTTTGCATGTTCTCCTGTGCTTGCTCGAGCTTTCTCCGGGTACTTCGGTTTCTTCCCAGAGGCCAAAGACATGCACACTGGGCTAACTGGCTGTCTCTAATTCCCCGTAGGTGTGGATGTGAGTGTGTCCTGCATCAGCCTGGCGATCTGTTCAGGGTGTACCCTTCCTTTGCCCAGTGTTGGCTGGGATAGGCTCCAGCCTCCACGTGACCCTTGTCGGATTAAGTGTTAAGACAAATGAATGATTGATTGGTTGATTGATTGTTTTTTTTTATGTGTCAGAAATTCAAACGAATGAACCCCCCACCCCCATTACCC
>JAOUQZ010000033.1:6042980-6055102 GCA_028564935.1 Neosilurus hyrtlii | reverse complement strand
TCCAGGGTGTACCCCGCCCTCGCCTTGTCAGCTTGTCAGTCCATCGCAGGGCCAAGACAAGCATTCACACTCACACTTAAAACTGGAGCTCTGTAGAAATCATGTTTGAATAATCTCACTCACTGTAAATATTCCAGCTCGGTTTTGTTTACGTTGCTCAGAAACCAGTTAGGCAAACACTTCTGTCTTTCTTCTTCTCTCTAAACCATGTATTTACATGAGTGTGTGCGGTTGAATATGTCTACTGTGTGCTGATTGACACGTTTCTGATTCAGTCTTTTATGTCTGTTAGAAGTGTTAAAAAAGAGAGAGAGATTATATAGCAGGTCAGGGGAGCACATGAAATACACAGAACCCAGAATGTTTCTTTTGACCCTTTTTCATACATGTTATAAAATCCCTCATTATAACGTACACAAGTTCCATTCATGTGGTTATACGGTCTCTTTTGTCTCAGAAACAACGAGAAAAGGAAATAAACGGTGTCTGCCATTTTAGCAAGCTCAGTAAGCTGTACACAGCTGGCACTAATTTAACATTTATCTTAGCAATTTCTTTTTCTGATTGCTTTTCGTGGTTAACAATATGCCAGTTTCATAATGCCAACTTCAGCAACTCCAGCGAGATTCGTTAAAGTATAAACTTCATGAAAATTATAAAATGTTTAATTTCAACAGTGAATCTCTGTATTTATTACATTTTATACAATTGTACAAGCAGTTATTTATTTATTTATTTATTTATTTATCTATCTGTCTATTTATTTATTTATTTATTCATTCTTTCATTCAATCATTCAGTTATTTATTTATTTATTCATTAATTTATATGTTTGTTTGTTTATTTATTTATTTGCTAACAAATGACACAAAGTCATAAAGATATAATGCTGCTGATGTTGATGATGATGATGATGGTGATGATGATGATGTTGATTATGATTCAGGAGCTTAATGTTTCTGAAGTTCTTTCAAGTAGACGCACACCCACAATAAACAGATTAAAGCAATAAAACACGTGTCTGTCATCTTACTCATAATACATAATTATCTTGTGCTTATTCTGTGCAATTCCCTGATTAAATTTCATTTCAGCAAAAACAGTTCTCTTTGAGAGAGAGAGAGAGAGAGAGAGATGAGGTTGGAAGAAATGGACTGGCCACATGGCAAAAAGAAACAAATAACTCTTCTTGAGTAAATGAAGTAATTATCAGTGATGAAGTTTAGGTTTATTTGAAGGTTATGTGTATTTTTAACAGAAGAAATCTAATAATACTGAAGTCAATAACTATTCTACCAACAATTGCAACAAACTAAAAACCCTGTACAATTATTTTTTGTTTGACTTTAAAGTACCTTTAAATTTGGAGTTCACTTGAACTCATATAATAAGGTAGCACAACAAAGCTTATATAATGAGACATTTGTACAATGAGACATGACGTGCTCATTCATTCACTCATTCACTCATTAATTTTCTGAAACGCTTTATCCTAATTAGGGTCGTGGGGAGGCTGGTGCCCATCTCAGCCAACTATGGGCAAGGGTGGGGTATACCATGGGGTACACACTCGTCAAGCGATCACAGGACAGAAACATGCTGAAGGCAACCCAAAGGCCTAGTCTTTACAAATAACATCAATGGTTCTTTAACATGCCTCTCACCACAGATAGTGAGACATGGCCGGCCTTTGATAACCCAGTTAGCTGCACTGGGGGGACAGCAGTGACAACTCAGTGACAGTGGGGCGTGAACCTCTGACCTTTCGGAGCAGTAAGCCAGCACCCTACCACCAGGCCAACACTTACCTATATATATATATATATATATATATATGTGCGTGTTTTTGGAAAGTGGGAGGAAACTGAAGTACCCAGAGGAAACAAATGCAAGCTAGGCACAGGAATAACATGGAACTCTGGACCTCTTTGTTGTGTTTGGTGGATGCGTTAATCACGTATCTGTATCTATCTATCTATCTATCTATCTATCTATCTATCTATCTATCTATCTATCTATTTATCTACTGTTATTATCTTCCTAACTGTGGGGGCCAAAGAACAACACTGACACAAAACCCACAGAATCCCAGCATTTTACACACTCACTCACTCAGACTTAAAAAGAAAAAAAAATAACAAGGGCACTAAGAGAGATGCTGTCATTCATCAACTCATCCTCCATTTGATCCTTTTCACTGGGTATCGTTTTAATTCTGGAAAAGAGGAGCAGAGGGAAAAAAACACAGCAAAACTGAGCTAATGTCTTTTTTTGTTCTCCACAGGGTGGTTCATCCTTTCTTCTTTCGTTTCTGGTACAAATCAGGCTGTAGCACACTCTTTCTCCAAGCACAGAGGGCCCGGACGGGACGGGAGAAAGATCTCAATTGGGCGACGATGTGAACACAGTTAATCCTCTATTGGCGTCAAGGTGACCAGAAAAAATCGGCTTAATGTGACTTTGTTAAACTGGACACAGTTCGGCCTTTCAAAATCAGCACCCCCAACCGCACGTCTCCTCTGTCTGCTTCAACTCCTCTCTTCCTCTCTCTCTCTCTCTCTCTCTCTCTCTCTCTCCCCTACCCTGTTTACCACCCACATACCCAGTGCATTAAGACACATACATTCATAGCGCTGGTTTATTAAAGACCCAGGACCCCTGGCTTTTGTGTGACAGTGACGCGATTAGTATCAGCCTTCTCAAAAGGAAGAAGTCTCATGGCAGCGGTCCATGGGCCCTAAAATGTGTGACATCCTCCCATCTTTCAGCCTAATCCCCTATTTCATGCACATTAGGCCTGTGTAAACTCTCTTGCAATCTTAGTACGGTGCTCTGTGCTACGACAGTCACTAAACTTATCCTTGTATAACCACAGGAAACAGAGGAAGAGGCAGAAACAAGGCAGAGCGCTCAAACTACAATGGTTTGTCTGACAGCTGGCTCTCATTTCAGTCTCATATTAACAACAGAACCAAAAACTCCTTTGTTCATCCTCTTTAACAATGCTAAATTTAGATCAGTTTTATCATTGCCTCATGCTGAAAAAGCAAGCCATGTCCATTCTAGATTATTGGAATGCCTTCGTTTTTGGCTTTCTACCCTTCACACACCTGCTTCCTGCATCCCTCCCATATTGATTTGAAATGTCTCATACTGTACCTCTGAAGCCATCCATATCGTAATAGGCATTTATAACCGTGATTTTATTCAATCCTACACATCTTCCTGCAACTAGCATTAATTCTGTTCTGTTCTTTCCTTGGGTGGCGTGGTTGCGTAGTGGTTAGCACGTCCGCCTCACAGCAAGAAGGTCCTGGGTTCAGTGAGGGAATTTCTGTGTGGAGTTTGCATGTTCTCCCCATGCTTACGTGGGTTTCCTCAGGATATTCTGGTTTCCTCACACAATCCAAAGACATGCACAATAGACCAACTGGCTGTTCCAAACTGAAATAGCGATGGTCTGGTGAGCTGTTCAGGGGTACCCTGTTTTTTTCCCTGTGTCTGCTAAGCATCTCTGTGACTCTTGCAGGATTAAAAGGTTGGGCCCGTGAGTAACTGAGTGTATTCATTTACTCATTCACTGAACTGCTCAATCCTATTTGGGTCGCAGGGATGCTGGAGCCTATCTCAGCCAAATCTGGGCGAAGGCAGGATACACCCTGAATGTTTCACCAATCCACTGCAGTGCCAACACACACAACCACTCACACTCACTTTGGAACAGCCAGTTAGCCTAACATGCCTAAAGTGACTTTGGACTGTGGGAGGGAACTGGAGTACCTGGAGGAAGTGTACCCACATGAGTACATGCAAACTCCACACAGAAACGCCCTTGCCAAACCCGGGACTCAAACCCAGGACCCTCTTGCTGTGAGGCGGATGTTCTAACCATTACACCACCGTGACGTCAACCACTTATGTTATTAAAACAAATGCAGTGCACACAGATAATAAGGAATAAAATAATTTCCAAAATGTCTTGTTTACTCTGAGGTGCAAAGAGGGAGCCAATCCATTACAGGTGTTTGGAAAGTGAAATGTCATGGTGTCATTCAGCTGTTGTCTCACTGTCAATCAAACACTCAGATCAGAGGAAAAGATCTTTAAAAATGACAAGAGACTCAGTCAATTCATATAAATTTTGCAATCTGAACAGAGGCGGAAGGTCCCAGGATCAAATTGCCAGGCACAGGCGTTTCTTTATGGAGTTCTTCCCGTGCTTGTGTGGGTTTCCTCTGGGTGCTCTGGTTTCCTCCCACAGTCCAGATACATGCACACTAGGCTAACTGGCTACACCAAATTGCCGGTAGGTGTTAGTGTGAGTGTGAATGGTTGTGTGTTGCCCTGTGATGGTCTGGCAAGCTGTTCAGGGTGTACCCAGTGTCAGCTGAGATAGGCAGCAGCCTCCCTGCGCCCCTTGTAGGACTAAGCGATTCAGTAAATGAGATGACATGAATCCAACAGACAAGTCAATATTGCATATCAGTGAATAAATCATTCATTTTCAGGAGGCCGACGCCTATCGCAGCCAACTCTGGGAGGAGGGCAGGGTACACCCTGGACAGCTCGCCAGCCCATCGCAGTGCCAACACACCCAACCATTCACACTTACGCTCACACCTAGAGGTGTTTTGGAAGAGCCAGTTAGCTTACTGTGCAGGTTTATGGATTGTACCCGGAGGAAACCCACGCAAGCACGGAGAGAGCATGCAAACTCCTCACAGAAACGCCCCGAGCCCGGGAATCGAACCGAGGACCTTCTTGTCGTGAAACAATCAATCAAACAATCAATCAATAAACAGTGCACACACACACACACACACACACACACACACACACACACATACAGAGTCTCATGCAGAGACAGAAACTGAATCACAGCCTGTGTGTGTGTTATGTGGAAAAGGTCGCCTCCTATTGGTGTCCATAAAAACAGCATGTCAGGATTGTGTGTGTGTGTGTGTGTGTGTGTGGGGGGGGGGGGGGTGTCAGTTGGGAGTTAATGACATGAGGACTTTTTCTTTTTAGATATAGATGTTATCAGGCAACACAGGCTCAGTTGAATTTTTTTTCTAAGAACTCCTCCGACATCGTCTGTAATACTGGTGAGGACTACGGTTTATGACACACGTCCCTCACGAGACACTCCAGTGACTGTTAAAATCATATTAATTGTGATTTTGATGGAAGTGTGTGTAACCTTAAACAGTTCCTATTGGTAGAAGGATGAGCTTTGTCTTGAGGGAGGAAATAATAACACACAAAGCTGCTTTGTTGCCTCACACACTCCTATTCATTGAGTTTTGGGTGTAAAGAATGCACACTTTCTAGGCCTGTAATTCATTATGATGTGTCTTTGTGTGCTACTCTATTAATTCAGTACATGCTAACACTTTCTACATATACAGGATATCTTCACGCTCTCTCTCTCTCACTGGGGAAAAGCCAGACTGAATGGTAATTCGCTCCATATGTGATTCAAGTGAAGTAAAAAATGGATTCCTCCAGTTTCCTCTGCTCAGCCTCACTTCCGGTATTTTGTGTTGGCTTGGTTGTGGAATGCAGGTCACGTGCACCTCTGAGTAAAACTATTCTTAAAAAAAAAAATTACTCCTCCGATGCTTCACAGTGCCTCAAACTCGTGTATCCCACCCCCCCTCGGGAAGCCATGGCACGAATGATGGTGTAATCATACCTCTGTGATTGATTTGAGCTGGCGCCGTTTACAGAGTCCAACAGTTAGTGAGCATATTAATGGATTTAAAAAAAATGTGAATGTTGATTAGGTTTCCAGTCTCATTCAGTGCAGGATTAAAATGCCAGTGCTATAAAGCATGTAAAACATGCAGCTCACTAATATTAATAAAACAAAACCCCTCTGTGGGCTGCTGATGCGGGATCACCTCTAATCATAATAACATTAAAAACACCTATGAACAGTGGAGGATAAACGTTGTTGCTGTTGGTAATGATGTTGCTGTTGTTTCCACAACCTTTTTTTTCTACCTCTTGTTATCACTGTTTGATATATTTATCCTGAGATAATCAGTTCATTTACTCATTCACTCATTTGCCAAATTGCACTTAATCCTACTAGGGTCGCATGAAGGACGGCGCCTATACTGACAGTGGACAAAGACAGGGTACATCCTGAACAGTTCAGCAGACCATGGCAGGGCCAACACACACAACCATTCACATCCACATTCACGCCTGTGGACAATTTGGAACAACCAATTAGCCTACATGGTTTTCAGGGGTTTACAGGGGTTTCCTTCAGGTACTCCGGTTTCCTCGCACAGTCCAAAGACCTGCACATTAGGCTAACTGGCTGTTGCACATTAGCCCTAGGTATGTGGGTGAATGGTTGTGTGTCTGCATTGCCCTGCAATTGATGTTTAGAGTGTATCATGTCTTAACACAGAGTCAGTTGAAATAGGCTCCAGCCTCCCTGCAACCCTAGCTGGATTAAGCGTTTCGACAAATGAATGAATGAATGAATAATAATAATCATCATCATCATTCTCATCATCATCATCATCGTCATCATCATCATCATCATCATCAACATCGTCATTCTCATCATCATCAGCGGAATTTGGCCAAAAAGCACCTCCAACCCAACACATACCCATCAATAAGTGTACAATTAGGAAGTTTATGTTTATGTACAATTATATTTTGACATATTTATTTTTATTTATTTGTTTGTTTATTTGTTTGTTTGTGTTTATTTTGGGAGGATTTTTTATAATGTTGTGGGGGTAAAATTGTGGGAAAAAACTTTTTCTTGTTGAATTTAAAGCTCATGGCTGCTTGTTCCTGTAGTGGTACTTGGCCCTCTGTTACTTGACCCTAACTTTAAAAACCAATACGAAAAATATTTACTGAAAATATACAAACAAAAGTTCAACCATTAACTAAACTCCATTCATTAATTTATTATTTATTCAAAAAATAAAGATTCAAATATTGTATATGTTCAGTGTGTGTGTGTGTGTGTGTGTGTGTGTGTGTGTGTGTGTGTGTGTGTGTGTGTGTGTGTTGTGTGTGTGTGTGTGTGTTGTCTGTGTGTGTGTGTTGTGGTGTGTGTGTGTGTTGTGTGTGTGTTGTGGTGTGTGTGTGTGTTGTGTTGTGTTGTGTGTGTGTTGTCTGTGGGTGTGTGTATGTGTTGTGTTGTGTGTGGTGTGTGTGTTGTGGTGTGTGTGTGTGTGTGTGTTGTGTGTGTGTGTGTTGTGTGTGTGTTGTCTGTGGGTGTGTGTGTGTGTTGTGTGTGTGTGTTGTGGTGTGTGTGTTGTGGTGTGTGTGTGTGTGTGTGTGTGTGTGTGTGTGTGTATGTGTTGTGTGTGTGTGTGTGTTGTGTTGTGTGTGTGTTGTGGTGTGTATGTGTGTTGTGTGTGTGTGTGTGTGTTGTCTGTGTGTGTGTGTTGTGGTGTGTGTGTGTGTGTTGTGTGTGTGTTGTGTGTGTGTTGTCTGTGGGTGTGTGTGTATGTGTTGTGTGTGTGTTGTCTGTGGGTGTGTGTGTATGTGTTGTGTGTGTTTGTTGTGTTGTGTGTGGTGTGTGTGTTGTGGTGTGTGTGTGTGTGTTGTGTGTGTGTTGTATGTGTGTGTGTGTTGTGTTGTGTGTGTTGTGGTGTGTGTGTGTTGTGTTGTGTGTGTGTGTTGTCTGTGTGTGTGTGTGTGTGTGTGTATGTTGTCTGTGTGTGTGTGTGTATATGTGTGTTGTGTGTGTTGTGGTGTGTGTGTATGTGTTGTGTGTGTTGTGGTGTGTGTTGTGGTGTGTGTGTGTTGTGTGTGTGTGTGTGTGTATGTATGTGTGTGTGTGGGTGTGTCTAGCTGTATTAAATCTGTTATTTATTGCCCTAATAATAAATGTGTCCATTTTCCAGCATGATAATTTAGTTATGGTTCCCGGTGAGGGTGTTTTTATGTGTAGTTTGCGTGTTCTCTCCTTGCTTGCATGGTTTCCTCCAGGCACTCTAGTTTCTTCCCACGGTCCAAAGACATGCATATTACTTTAAGTGGATATTCTTGACTGCTCCTTGGAATGAAAGTGAATATGTGTGAGTGGTCTGGTGAGGTGTTCAGGTGTATATTTATTTCCCTCGACCTTCCCTGTTGTATTGTGTACATATGTTATATCACATTGTAATTTTAATAAAGTAGTTATTATTATTATTATTATTATCATTATTATTATTATCATTAATTCTATCATCATTATTATTATTATTATCATTAATTCTATCATTATTATTATTATTATTATCATCATTATTATTATTGTTATTATGATTATTATCATTATTATTATTTTTGTTGTTGTTGTTGCTATTATTATTTTGTTGTTGTTCTTGTTGTTGTTGTTGCTGTTGTTGTTGTTATTATCACATTTGACAGTATATAAAGCATAGCCAATGTGTTTATCTGGAACAAACACAACAGTTAAGCCACTGGCTGGGTCCTTTGGCACAGCAGAAACAATACAAAGCAAGCGGCTTTAAAATGGATCCGTCCATCAAGATGTGACACACAACAATCACAGACAATACCAGCAGAGATAATAGATGATAAGAGGGTCAATCTCTCACTCTCTCTCTCTTTCTCCCCCCCCTCTCTCACTCTCTCTCTTTCTCTCTCTCTCTCTCTGTCTCTCTCTCTCTCTCTCTCTCTCTCTCTTGCACACACACACACACACACACACAAACACACAGTTTTCACACAGTTTATCTTTGTGCGAACCTTCACTGTCAAAATGAATTCCCTTTGCCCCTAACCCTAAATTTAAACATCATAACTAAATGCTAAACCCCAACCCTGAACCTAACCCTAACCTAAACCTAAATATAACCTGCACCCTAAAACCAAGTCTTAACCCCCAAACTGACCTTTGAAGAAGTGAGGGCCAGTTAAAATATCCTCACATCCCGATAATGTCCCCAGTATGTTCATTAAAAATGTATTGTATTCCATACACAGGGTCTGATATGCAAATCTATTTACATACACAGGGTGTGGTAGCAATGTCCTGTAATTGAAGTGTGCAGATAAAGTTTGGAGATGAAGGAAGGGAATACTCTGTGATATAGCCATCTCTATAAACAACCACTTCCTGAACATCATCCATCCCCGTCTCCACGTTCCTGATGAGATGATATGTTAGTGCGAGCTGCTCCTCTCAGTGGGGGGTCTAAATCATCGGTTCTTCCTGTGCTGGCCATGTGGCCGACATCACTGTCACAACCAAGTAATACGTGTTTTAAAAACAGGGGCGGGCTGGGGACATACATAAATAAAAAAACAGTAACAATTTAATATTTAACAGAATAGAAATAGCCTGGCCTGCTGCTCAGGTTTATCCTCTCTCTCGCTTTACACGTGGGCACTTCATACTCAAGCAAACATTCCTTCTTTTAGAATAGCTATTCATTCTGGGTAAAAATAAAGGAGCATGAAGCTGATAGAACAATTCTGGATTTGAATCTTTCAACACATCACTTTATATTTATCTCATCTATTGTTCCTCGCTGCTCTCGTCATCAGACTCTCTCTAGAGACAATCTCTCGCCAGCACACCATTAAACTCGAGTCAGGTTCCAGCTCTGAGTGTTGCCCCATTCCTGACCCTGCAACGACAAAAGTGATGCCAATGTAAAAATACTGACAGCAGAACTGGACAATAGATCATCATCATCATCATCATCATCATCATCATCGTCATCGTCGTCGTCCAGTGTTCTGATATAGTGCACGCGATGCTACTGTTGATCCGCCAACAGAACCATTCCAACAATCTATCAGCGGAAGATGGTCTCTCAGAGAGGCTAGAACATGCCAGAACCACATAACTGAACAGGAGATCAGCGATCAGACCCATAACCACTCGCCAGATCCTCATTCTTTGTGGTTTGGATGCATTGTGACCAATGTTGCATATTCCAAACAGCCAAGCACGTCTGGAGAAGCCATTAAACTTTATGACAGACTGCAAACTCAAAACCCCGACCCCCTCAGACTGAGGACACACACACACACACACACACCCCAAATCACCTTTTACATATGAAACACGTTAATGTATCATGTAAAACAACGTGTGATAGATAACAAATTTTCATGCCCTCATTCCCAGTCAGTTTTCCATAGCAGTCGTGTATTCCCTCCTCATTGTATTTTCAAGGGATGCAGAAGATGGGAACCACAGCAAGACGTGTAAAATATGCGAGACTTAATATAGTCTAGTTCCCCAACCCTGTTCCTGAAAAACTACATTCCTGCTGGTTTTATTTTTAAACAAAAATCTAATGCACCTCTTTTAGAACATGCCAGTGATTGGACACTCAGATTGGCATGATTAGGGTTGGAACCAACGTTTTCAGGGAGGTAGATCTCCAGGAACCGGCGTCAAAGACTGGAATGGATGGCAAAGGCCATACTGTTGAGAAAAACCCAAGCTAAGACATTAGCTCCTCAATAAGCAACCCTTGCATTTGACACAAGGGTTTGCTCAGACAACAGTTTTTTTGTGGGTTTTTTTTTTTTTTCTTTTTCAGAGCCATTCCAATTTGGCCCCATCTGCTAATGTAGTCTTTCCATGTTGCTTTGAATTTACCACCAGTCACTTTACGGTATTTTCACCTCAATCATTATTTGTGTCACTGCTGGCAACACCATGATCAGTCATGACGTGTTCGTTCAGTGCTTCGGATTCCCGCTGGAGCCGTGGCAAATGACTACTGTTCATGATATCAGGTCGGTGGTAAGTTGGTGTAGTGATTACCATTTCCATCTCATAGCAAGACGGTCCAGGGATTGAGCTCCATGCCTGGCGTGGGTGCTTCTTTGTGGAGCTTAACTGTTGTCCAAATTGCTGTGTGTATTTCCTCTGGGATCTGGGACCCATAGGTGTAAGTGTGACTGTGAATGGTTGTGTGTATTTTGGCTGGTTGTACCCTGCAATCCTAATAGGTTTAAACGGTTTGGTGAATGAATGAATAAATAAATAAAATGGTATGGGCGTTGACAGACCTCCTGGTCCTTGACATGTCACATATGTGACACCCTAATGATCCGGTGGTTTCAGGAGAAGTACTAGTACTTACCAGGCCGCCTGGGATAACCGTTTCAGCTCTAGTTCCAACACGACTCCAGTTCTTCATGAGGTAAGAGTGGTAAATAAACAATGTGAGTAGGAATTACAAGACAATCCATCTCTTCTTGGTACCAAATGACACCTTTCTAATGAGCAGGGATGATTTAACAAATGAAAATATGCTTGTAACACCAATTCACAGTCCGGGCCACCATTCATGCATGATTTACCAGCTTGTCACGCTGCTCATTAGGAACTCAGTATTGGTGGTTGGAGCCTTATTGCTTGGCTATGGCAATTTCTCATGGCTTAATTGTCTTAACTGTTTTACCCACAGTTCGGTACGGGAGACCACCGATGTTCTAATACGGCTGTTTGGGAGTGCTTGGCTATAGCCAGGGTCATCACCTTGCCAAGTCAAGATTAATGGAGTGTTTAGCTCAGTTGGTGATTGACCAGCGTGCAAATCTGTCACCAGAGCAAGGCATACACACACACACACACACACACACACACACACACACTCTCTCTCTCTCTCTCTCTCTCTCTCTCTCTCTCTCTCTCTCTCTCTCTCTCTCTCTCTCTCTCTCTCTCTCTCTCTGGTGCATCAGTTGCTACTTTCAGGTGCAGTCACGTTTCTCGCAGGTTGTGTTAAGTCTTAAAGTCCACCAGAACTGTGAATCTGGCGAAAACACAAAGCCGCGCTGTCCTTCTACAAACTCCATAATTAAATGTAGGCCGTGTCAAAAGAAACCGGATTAAACCGAACCAATTAGCTACTTGTTCAAAGAGGTAAACGACGGGAGAATGGATTATTATGATTTAAAATCCACTTCTATTGGCATGTACTGAGGATTGTGTCTAGTCACCATGGAAACCGGCGCAGTAATCAGCCAAGAACAGTTACAAGGTTTTCCAACATGGGGAGAGCTGTGGGGTAAGATAACTGGGGCCTGTGTGTGTGTGTGTGTGTGTGTGTGTGTGTGTGTGTGTGTGTGTGTGTGTGTGTGTGAGTGTGTGTGTGTGTGTG
>JAOUQZ010000033.1:5979136-5995239 GCA_028564935.1 Neosilurus hyrtlii | reverse complement strand
TGTGTGTGTGTGTGTGTGTGTGTGTGTGTGTGTGTGTGTGTGTGTGTGTGTGTGTGTGTGTGTGTGTGTGTAGACTGCCCGGCAGGCAAACTCCAGCAGATAAGGATGATGAGGATGATGATTATGATGATGAAGAAACTACAGCGCTAGTGCCTGATGGTTTGGGAATGATGGACGTCCCTAATGGCCAACCCAGTGTCTCCACTGCTGTCACCTCAGAGGTCTGTTAACACACATTCACTTGTTGGTGTGTGTGTGTGTGTTGGGCCATTCTTTTTTAATTTCTTGTTTGGTGGATTTCTATTGTGGAAACCCAGGATAGTAAGTATTTTAGTTCAGTGACATGAGATTTTTAGTTTCTTGTCAGTCACTTCAGGATAAGTAAGGAAGGTTTCTGATCAACTTTCAACACTGAGCTAGGTCTTGTACAGAGAGATTTGTCAAGCTATCAGATTTATCCTCATGAAATGAAAATAGAATCTGATGAGAACGTAACACAACAGGATTACACAAGCCCAGAAATTCAGCAGGTTTTTTTTCTATGGGAACTGGACTGTCATTGTATCATAGCTTTTCACTATCAGGTAAAATCTGAACCGAAAACAACCACATCTAAAAACAGAATAGCACAAGCCCTGTCAGTACATGTAGTACGTGACTTCTATCTCTCACTACCACCTTCAGGCTCAAGACTGATCAGCCTCTCAAAATATACATGTTGATTTCAAACTAGATGCAATTACACAGCCTTGTTCTGAATCCAGAATGCTGCGTCGATAGCGCTGTTCACAGCATACAGAGGTGCCAAGGTTACACGCGGAAGGGCTGTCAATCCACGATGACCCCGTCAGTGTTTGTTTAATTCCAGATTGTTCAGTTTTAAATAAAACTAAAAAAAGATTGCCAGCAGGACCGCCGAAGTTGCTGACGCAGGAAGAGTCAGTGGAGAGTGATGAGCTTTTTTCATGCCGGGCCAAAATCACATGCGGGCGGTGACGAGAAATTAAACATCTAAATTTGCTGGCCTTATTTTTTTCTTTAACAACACAACAGAACAAAAATTCAAGAAAGGGTAAAATAACAATATTTATATTTTGGCCTTTGTTGTATTCTTAAAGAATCCTGAACCAGTGTTTTGATTTAAAGATGTAATAATTTGAATACAGCAGTCTGTCGCGAGCTGATGGGGTTCATGTAGTACTTTTCATTCTCTGTTTATTCTGTTGAAACTCCTGCTTTAAACAGACCAGTGACACGTGCTGTCAACGTTTTATATTAACATTCAAAAAGGAGGCTGCCCTGAAAATACTTTCACACACCTCCCCTTTCACCTCGCCTCTGAGGGGGGATTAAAAGTGACTGGACATCCAGGTAGATTGTGATGTTGCTGTCATCAGCTCAGGATGGGAAACAACTGCATGTGGAATCAAATGTGAAGTTTCTACTTTCAAAAATGAAAAACAAACAAAAAAAAAGAACAAACCTCTACTGACCAGTTCTGTCACTTGTCGATAGTATCACTCCGCACACCAAACTTTTGTATGCCCACTGACTGCATAGATTGCTAGATTCGAAACAGCGGCTGGGCGCCGCGACACTTCCGACGGGCAAGATCACATGTGCAGATGTACATGATGTAGTTACAGTACCTGCTGTGAGAGGGTGACGAACGGACTGGCTTGGTGCAAAAAAAAAAGTTCCAGTTTTTAAATTCACTGTCCCCTCGACAAGTTAAGATCGGGGGGGACAGACATTTTGTCCCAGTTAGTTTTTATTTATTTATTTATTTTAAAAATTACCGATATTAACACTGTATCCATAAAACAAGGAATTTAAAAAGAATGGCTTTGGTTCAAGGATCATCATGGATCATGGCTTCATCATGAGGTGGATAGTAAACACTTATTCATTGCTCTGTTTTCCTCCCACAGTCCAAAGACATTCACATTAGGTGTGTCCATCGCAGGGCCAACACACAAACACACACACACACACACACACACACACACACAAAAACCATTACCACGCCCACTTACGCCTAAGGGCAATTTAGAAAAGTCTATTAGCCTAATATGCATATTTTTGGACCTTGGGAGAAAACCGGAGTACCTGGAGAAAGCACAGGGATAACATCCACACAGAAACACCCAAATCTGGGAATTGGACCCAGGACCTTCATGCTGTGAGGTGGACGTGCTAATCACTACGCCACTTCCTTCAAGTGAATAATTGTTATATAATAGATCACATTAGATTCAAAACACTAATACTTGCCTACAAAGCCAAAATGGACCCGCACCCTCCTATCTCAAAGCACTTATCACACCCCGCACTGCTCCACGTTCTCTCAGGTCCTCTAGCACTGCCTGACTGGTCCCTACTTCTACCAAGGGACAAGAGAAAAAGGCATCTAAACTCTTCTCGGTTCTGGCTCCAAGGTGGTGGAAAGAACTTCCTCTCCGTGTCTGGACAGCTGAGTCACAGGGTGTCTTCACATGACAGCTGAAAAGCTACCTTTTTCAGCAGGACTTAGTTTAGCACTACGTCACACACACACACACACACACACACACACACACACACACACACACACACACACACACACAACATTTAATCACTGAGTTTGACTGATGGGAAAAATATATCAGTTTCAGTAAATCCAAATCTTTTAAATGCTGTAAATGTGAACGTGTCCTGATTATCAGTAAAGACTGCAGGATGATGACAGTGAGGATTATTATTCAATATCATGTTCACTGCCATGCAGACATGGGTCATAATAGAACAGCAAGACGATTGGCTTTGGTATGAGTAGTCCAGAGCCTCACATCACAGAGTCCGTGTGGATTGAAACCTTGGACCGGAGGTGTTCTCTAAAGGGTGCTGAATAGTGAACTAGCCAGTGTGCTTTAGTCTTTCTGCACTTATTCATGTGAATATAAACCCCAAACACATTCTTGCTTTCTTTCTTTCCCTGCAGTTTTTCCTCTGCCCCAGCTCCATCATCTCATTCCGGATGGCGAGGTCACCACCGTTAAGATCACACGGGCTGACCCCTGTGAGCCTTTGGCCATCAGCATTGTGGGGGGAAATGAGACCCCTCTTGTGCGTATCCTTATCCAGGACATCTACAGAGAAGGAGTGATCGCACGCGACGGACGACTGCTACCTGGAGACATGATCCTTAAGGTGTGTGTGTGTGTGTTTGTATGTGTGTATGAGAGAGGGAGAAAGAGAGAGAGAGGAGCTGGGTGGGAGGTCTGTAATTACATCATTGTACAGTAGGTGCAAATACTAGGTTGGCATGTGTTCATGTGAATGGCGTCATGTGCTTCTTCATCTATTTGGCAAACGCACTGGCAATATGGCATGAAACGGAGAGTAAAAAGCTCTCAGTTTGTGTTTACATCCTTTCCTCAGTTCAAGCAGTCTGCGATGGCTTTATTTAGTTCTTCCCCACAAAAAAAAATGTCATACAATGTTTATTTTTCCTAATCCTTTTATACTTGATCTCTTTCCATTTCCTCTGTACTGTATCCCTCTATCTCTGTTCCAATAGGTAAATGGTATCGACATCACCAATGTCCCGCACTGCTATGCCCTTGCAGCTCTAAAGCGTCCCTGCATGCTGCTCAGGCTGACCGTGCTGCGTGAACAGCGCCATCGTTACCGCGCTCATCACCACCACCACCACCACCATCACGTGCCACAGCCGGGTCAGCTGCTGTACCCGGGCTCCAGCAGCAGCGTCAGGGATGACAGTCTGCATGTGGTGCTGCTGAAGAGTGCGCCCGACGAGCAGCTGGGTATCAAGCTCGTGCGCCGACCCGATGAGCACGGCGTCTTCATCTTCCACTTGCTAGAAGGAGGTCTGGCAGCACAGGATGGGCGTCTGCAGGTTGATGATCGTGTGCTTGCTATCAATGGGCACGACTTGCGTTACGGTGCTCCTGAGCATGCTGCACTGCTCATACAGGTGGGCGTAAAGTGTATCAGATGGCAGTTAAAATTTTATCTTATTCTTGTCGTAATCTTGTTGCAAAAAGGCCATATGGTGGGCGGATTTCCTTAAACCACAATTTCGGTATTTTTTCCCCACATGGGATTTGTTTCTTTTACTGATTGTTGTTTCAGTGATGCCTTTCTAAGTGCCAGATAATGTGGCTATGATTGCAGTTCCTCCAGGGGCAGAGAGAGAGAGAGAGAGAGAGAGAGAGAGAGAAAGAGAGAGAGAGAGAGTGTGTGTGTGTGTGTGTTGGGTTGGGGTGTTGGGAATCATTACACAGTCTATAATGCATATAAGATTAAGAGATTATTTATTGTGAGTGAGTGTGTGTGTGTGAGAGAGAGAGAGAGAGAGAGAGTGAGAGAGAGAGAGAGAACATCCACACACACTAGCTCTCTCATGGCTGCAAAACTGATTGATTAAAGCTAGGGACCCTTTTTTTCTTTGTTCATTAATTGATTCATTTTCCAAACTGCTTAAACCTACTATGGTCACAGGGATGCTGGAGCTTACTCTGGGTAAAGGCGGGGTACACCCTAAACAGCCCACCAATGCACACACAACTATTCACACTCACACTCACACCTAGGGGCAATTTAGAACAGCTAATTGACATAATATGCATGTCTACTATAGTAGAATACATGCACATTATATATAGTATAATGCTGGTTAAAATGGAGCGTGCCCAATATTCTGACCCTGTAGACAAGTCAGTAATGTATGTGGTGTGTTAATCTATGTGTTGTAGGCAAGCGTGGAGCGAGTGCACTTCATCGTGTCCAGGCAGACTCAGGTGCCTGCCCCAGATATACTACAGGAGGCACCATGGAACATGGAGGGACCCCCACCCTACTCTGCTGTGGACCTTGAGCAATCACTGGTGGTGAGACACCCTGTGGTATACTGGACATTGTCTTTGTGCTGCTCGTCTTTACACACATCCATTTTCAGGATTGATGTTTGTGTTAACCAGGCTCCCTCAGAGCGTCTTTTCTGCTCTAATTGGGACGTTCCCCTCACCGTCGTCTGAGGAAACACGTCTTCCCTTGTCCTAATAAAGCTCATACTCACAGCTTTCTGTTCGCTCTCACTTTCCCCTGTGCAAACACTCTCACACCTCTCTTTAACACTGATGTAGGAAGGTGTTTCCATCATTCTCACTCACGACAGCCCACCGCCAAATACAGACAAACCCACCACAGACCTGAATCCCTTGACCCATGCTTTCAGACTAAACATAGGTGATTTAATTATTTATTTTTTTATTTTTATTAAAGGTCTTTATTAGGTTAGCACTTAGCTGATGGGTTTGTTTCTTCTGGCTGGGCTCCAAGGCTGGGCTTTGGCAGCGGTTACTGATATCACAGGTCTCAGAAGAAACAGCCAGCACATTCATAACTAGCTTTAACACACATATCCTTTTGGTGTGACTGCACTATAGATAAATTCCTAAAGTGTCTGAGAAGTGTATACTTAACAGATTAGTCATATACATGTCATACTGTATATCTTTGTCACTCCTGTATATTTGCGCCAACTCTCACCCACTCACACACACACACACTCTTTGCTAGGACTCGTGCCAAAAGCCGGGGTGCTATGAGAAGACGGTGACACTGGTGAAAGAGTCGAATGAGTCACTGGGCATGACTGTAGCAGGAGGAATGAACAGTCGCGGTTGGGACTTGCCTGTCTACATCACCAACATTGATCCCAATGGTGTGGTGGCCCGTGAAGGCTCCATCTGCAAAGGTGCGTGTCTTATAATAGCATTTACAGTTTACATTGCTGCATTCAGGTATTGTATATGTAGACAACACAACAAACACTGGACCTAAACTTATAACATGCAACACAGCTATGGGATGTCCTCAATCAAGGTGTAGCTGGCTAGTTTTTTTATTTTATTTCATTTCATAAATAAGATGACTATAACGATGATGCCTATGACGGTACTGGCATGAAATTTAAAACTTAAGCACTTTATCAGTATGAGTTCAGTGCACAGATGAAAGATCTGGACAGAGAAGAAGCCCAAAGCGCTGCCACACTGATCTTTCTAAAGCTGATCTCTTGTGCCAGAACAACTGCCTGTGTAAAAATTATTTGTTCCCGAACAAGTTGACAATGGTAGGGTGTCACGCTGGCATAGTGGTTAGCACGTCCGCCACACAGCAAGAAGGTCCTGGGTGTAAGTCATACCCTCGGCAGAGTTTCTGTGTGACGTTTGCGTGTTCTCCTCATGCTCGTGTGGATTTCCATGTACGCATTAGTGTCAGAAGATGGGCGTTTCTTCAGTGGTCATGTTGTCCTTCTAACTTCCTCCTACTTGCCACGGATTTGAAACTGATTAAGTAAACACATCGTAAAAAATCGTGCGCTACTGGCTCCTGGTGCAAACTGTTCCGGGGGTTATCCCCGTTACGTGTGTAAAAGCAGCTTAAGTGGAAAATGAAGCAAATCAGTTGGTCATCATGGGTTAAAGTTTTTATAAAGTTAAGTCAGAATTTCTTTAAAAAATAAATATTGAAAATCACTTTTTTACCCCTTTAGCCAGTTATGGCTGGAGGGGTGTTATCTTTGGTTTGGTGGCTGGGTGGCGTGACGATAACATTGTCCTGGCAGCTGCTCGGCTCATATGCATGATACCTTTCTGAAATTTTGCACAGGCACTCCCTTTGACCTAAAACTGTGTGTAGGGTAGCTAATTTGCATATGTGACCTTTGACCTTGGCACATGACCTTCGAACTTGACAATAACTTTGTCCGGGCCATTGCTTGTCTCGTGTACAGGCCAGCTTTCTGAACTTTTGCATAGGCACTCCCTATGACCTAAACATGTTTGTGGGGTATCTAATTTGCATATATGACCTTTGACCTTGGCACAGTGACCGTAAACATATAAAGTTTTTCTGGGCCATTGCTCAGCTCATATGCATGATAGCATGATAGAAATTTTGCATAGGCACTCCCTATGACCTAAATCGGCACATAGGGTGGCTAATAAAATGTTGAATGTCTGAAACTGTTCATATGGGGATGGCTTTTGTCCCCCGTGTGCTTGAAGCGTCCTGGCTGAGGGGTTATGACCTTCTATAGAACTGCTATTATTTTAGTTTATAAAGGCAAATGTACAAATAATTCAGGTCGCAGTTGCTACTACCTACATGTAAAGTCTAGGGTACCAAGACTACTGAGCAGGACTAACTATTACTACTTCATGTATGGCCCTAGTGATGACGTGTACTATTTGTTAGTCAAACATATTCACCACAGAATAGTCATTTTAAAACAAAGCCTTAAATTAGTACAACAGAGCAATAACCCATGATAATGCTAATCACTTCCAACCGAGTGTTTTCACGGGATTGAGTTAGGATACACAGTAAGATATTCACAATATCAGTAATCCCTGTTTTACTTCCATCAGTAAGGCAGGTTTTGGGTGTAGTTTTTTTGACTTCAAGGAAGAAATTGTTACATTTTGCTGTAGATCAAAATATTGACACGGCTTAATGAATTTAGCTGAGGTATAGCGTTAGGCCTTGGTGGAGGTCTGCGCTCTCTGAGTGCTATTCTAGCTGGACTGGTAACTGCACCACGTTGTAACACACCATACATTGGAAAGGTGCTAGAAAAATATTTATCGCTCTTTTTCAACACCTTCCTTCACATTTTTCAAAATTATTGATTATATTTTTATGTCCTGTAACACTATAAAGTAGGTAAAGAGCTTTGGGTTGTACCTACTAATCTACTGCACTCGGACACACGCACGCTCTGTCTAACTTTGTTCTGTCTAAGACGAAGTTGAACTTGTAATGATCTAATTAGATCCCAGCGTTCGACCTAAGGAAAAGTTCCTATGCAAATGAAATGATTATCATAACATTAATTTACTTTAGTACAGCTTCCGTAAGCTTTCAAATGTCTAGTAATAATAACATGAACAATATATAGCTCACGCCAAAGGTAGTAACTTACTAGGACCGATCGCACACTCATTGAATACGGACAGACAAAAACACACGAACAGTTTCCTGCAGAACAAAAATCAGCGCGTCCCAGTACCTTCCGCGTAACTCACACAAAAGGTATCTAGTTTTTAACACATGAGATAAATATGAATACATTTAGGGCTTTAGACTCAGGTCTACATGCTATGCATGAACAGTACACACATTTGCATGATTCCTGCCTCTGACACTCCCCACGTTATTCGTGTGTGTTTATTTGCATTTGTGTCTTAATAGCTAATATTATAAATGGACCAGGACAAATAATAATAAAAGCACTTTGTTTGGTATTAGTCTTAATATTTAGATGTGAGCGTATGTGTACGATCAGTCAGCTGTAACAGCCTGAACAATGTCAGTGCAGATCAGTGGATTGACTCTTCAATGAGTGTGTTCATGTTCTAACAAAACCTCCCACCTGTCACCAAGGTGACCTGCTAATATAAAACACTCTCTCTCTCTCTGACTCACTCACTCACTCACTCACACACACACTTTTAAGCACACATGAGCTTTGTAACAAAGACGCACCTGCTAATGCATATACATTAGGATCATCAGATCTGCAGATTTATGCCACTGCTTTACAATAATGCGCACACACACACACACACACACACACACACCTGTGCGACATCAAGGCAAAAATGAAACCTCAATCTGATCATACAACAATTCAAGTACAAGTGTGTCTGAAGGCTTGAATAAGTGTAAATTTCTTCTAGACATAAATGAGGTCTAAAAAAATCCTGTGTGTGTGTCTGTGTGTGTGTGTGTGCATGCGCTGTAGTTTAATTTAGCATGCCCCTTACAACATCTCACCTCATGATGCCATATGGCAGTCCTGCGCCCTGTTTCTTTCTGTTTAAACATCACCTCTACTCATGTGTACTCACGTCTACTTGAGTGGCACGTTCATTCCCCTGTCACTTTTTTTTCTCTAGGTGACATCCTGTTGAACGTCAACGGTGTGGATCTGACCGGTGTGACTCGAGGGGAGGCGGTGGCGAACCTGAAGAATACCTCGTCCCCGGTTGTGCTGCGTGTGCTACAGATGAGACCACCTGACATGAGCTCTGTGGACTGCATGCCCCCCGCAGAGTCCTCACCATCCTCGCCTGGTGACATCAAATTGCCCCTTCCCAGTGATGACTACGCACCCGTATGGGTATCCTGGCTTCAACTGCCCAGGTAGAGTGCAACAGAATAGTGGCTTTAGAATAGCTTTGTAACCCTTTGTGTGTTATTCACAGCACAGCACTATGGAATTCTCGATTCTGATTGGTGGCAAGTAATAACCTATAGTGAGATGTGCAGTGCGGTGACCTGCTGTTCATTATCCCACGTATAACAACTAACTGAAAAAAAATCAATATTATGAACCAAAATATTGATTTCAAAATACATTTTGATGAATATAAAATAAATATGTATCCAGCGGCAGCATGGTGGCAGACTGGTAGGAATGTAATCACAGCAAGAAGGTTCTGGGTTTGAGTCCCGGGCTCAGGTGCTTGTGTGGGTCTCCTTCGGTTACTCCGGTTTCTTCCCACAGTCCAAAGACATGCACATTAGGTTAATTATTGCCCTAGGTTTGAATGTGAAGAGCTGTGTATGTCTTGGCCCTGTGATGGTCCGGCGAGCTGTTCAGAGGGTCCCCTGCCTTCGCACAGAGTCGATTGTCTCCTATATATATAGTAGATTAGCTGCCAGTTGTGCCGGCTGTAATCCACGTTATGAGGTCTTGGGTTAATATGTTATATAGTTTTCATTCATTAATTTGCTGAACAGCTTGCCAGTCCATCACAGGGCCAACACACACACACACACACACACAACCATTCACACTCAAATCTAGGGGCAATCAGGATCAATCAAGACAATTAGCCTAATGTGCATGGCTTTGGACTGTGAGAGCAAACCAGAGTAGCCCGAGGAAACCCAGACAAGCATGACATGCAAACGCCACACAGAAACGCCCTCGCCAGGCCCAGGACTTAAACTAATGACCTTGCTGTGAGAAAGATGTGCCCTACACCACGGTGTCTCCCGTATCGTTTACAGTAATAGCTCAATCATAAATGCAGCTTTGTATAATGTAAAATAATAGAGTAGATGTTTTTTAAGTGGTGATGTTTAACAAAGGAAAAAAAAATATGCCTCATTAAGCAAGAAAACAGGAGGGTGGTAAGGGACACAGTGCCGCTATAATAGGAAATTACAGGAATCCGTTTGCTTCAGTGATGTTCCACAATATCAAGTGTGAATAGAAGCAGTTAGAAATAATACATTTGGGGGAAATAAAACACTTCTGGATGTGTTGTTATAGAATAAAGCTCGATCACACACCCCTTCCCTGATTATTTCCCTGGAACAGCCTGCTACATCATGCTTGCTTGCTGATGAAAGCTTGTGATTGGTCAGAAGGTGCTGATGGATTTTCTTTAACCGCGTAGAGAGCAGCTCAGATAAAGTTGCACCATTTCTATATAAATATATATCCAGCAATATTTTATCCATCTTGCAGTAATAACTCTCACTGGAGTATTTTGGATTGCATACAAAACAATTTTGGTGCAAGTGTTTGTTCTGGATTTTTTTACTTTTATTTTTTAACCTTGTTCTTTCTACAAAAAAGTTACACTCCACCCCCACCCCTTATCTCTGATCTCCATCTGCTTTGCTGCCTCGGCATGCAGGGAGGCGTAAATTTCATGAATAATAATTTGCCCTGACCAAAAGTGTTTGTGACTTCTAAAACAGCGTTAATCCTGAAAGTGTGGGATAAAGCACAAAGTGAGGCATCTACTGCTTTGTACTTTGACTGTAAGCGTTTTAAAGGTCTCAGAGGTGGACTGGTTCAAATAGTTTTTGTTTAAATACAGTAGCCTTGATTTAAATAGGCGTTAGGTATTCGAGAGCCAAGAAAAAACTGTCCTTGTTCATGAATGTTCTTTAAAAAATGAGATTCTTCATTTACACTCTCTTCATAGGGGTTGAGATGAAATAATAATAATAATAATAAGGGTGCTGAGATGTAGTGGTACTAGTAGTACTAAAAAAAATAATATTAACAATGAAGTAATTTTAAAAAATAAATAAAATAATAATAGTAATAATCACAGAGGTGGCATGGTGGCGCAGTGATTAGCATGTCCGCCTTACAGCAAGATGATCCTGGGTTCAGTTCCCAGACTCTGGTGTTTCTAGGTGTAGTTTGATTGTTCTTGTGTGGGTTTCCTCCGGGTACTCCGGTTTCCTCCCACAGTCCAAAAACATGCACAATAGGCTGACTGGCAGCTCCAAATTGCCCCAGGTGCGAGTGTGTTTGATGTGTTCAGCACTTGTACGAGGTTAAGGTGAACGATTACATTTAAGCAGAGACCAAACTCAGCAACAGAGACCAGAGTGGGTTCGAATAAGACCCCTGGGTAAGGTCTTAACCCCAAGTGTGCCTCTGTCCACGAAGCAGTATCATTGAGTACCAGTAAACATACTGGAACGGTAGCCTACGACAGACTCACGTCCCATCCAGGAGGAGCTGAACTCCTAGTCGCTTTACGCTACAGAACCTGGGGATAAGCCCCGGCTGTGATAAGCCCCGGCTGTGATAAGCCAGTAGTCTCAGGTGTACAGTACAAGCCAAGCCAGCGTGTAAGAAAGTGGTTAAAAGTGGTAACGTCAGCTGGGAATCCGCTTCACTGTTACTTTTAACAAGAAAACTTTTTGTAAGGTATTTTCTTGTAAGAGAGGCATTTGGTCTGATTGAGCTCATCTGATGTGCAGACAGTGTGATTCGGTGTGATAAGGTGAACTGTTTGTCTCCTGCAGACACCTGCAAAGCTGTAAGGACATTGTGCTGCGCAGGAGCACATCGGGGAGTTTGGGCTTCAGTATCGTAGGAGGTCAAGAAGAGCTCAACTGCAATCAGTCCTTCTTCATCCGTTCCATTGTGGAGGGAACCCCAGCGTACAACGACGGCAGGATACGGTACACAACACACTATGTCTAAAAAGAAAAAACCCATACTGCTTTAACTTCGATTTAGATCCTGTTACTCATGAGATCATGACATTAAAAAATTATTTTCCTTTTATATGTGTTTTAAAAATATAAGAGGGAAACTGACAGTTTGATTGTTATTATTATTATTATTATTATTACCCCTGAATTCGTTTCTGTGTGGAGTTTGTAAGTTCTCCCCATGTCCCAAATCGCCCCTAGGTGCGAGTATGAGTGTGAATGGTCATGTGAGTGTTGGCACCGGTGAGCTGATGAGCTGTTCAGGGTGTACCCCACCCTCGCCGGCTGAGTCGGCTGAGATGGGCCTCTCCGCGACCCTAATTAGGATTAAGTGACTTAGGAAATGGATAATCCAATTTTCATAAATGTTGTTTAATTGGCCCTGCAGTGGGCTGACAAGGTGTTCAGGGGTGTACTGTGCTTTTCACACAGAGTCAGCTAGGATTGGCTCCAGCCCCCCCCAGTCACCCCTAACAGGATAAGCAGTACAGAGAATGAATGGCTAAAATGTATAACATTTAACTAGTGATGAATTGAACTGGGGTATAACTAGGGATAATTTCTGTAGTTAAAATAAATGCCTGGATTCTACGATTCTATACGAATCTAGGAGTTAATCAGCCATCACACTCTATCTCTCTCTTTCTCTCTAGGTGTGGAGACATCCTGCTGGAGGTGAATGGACAGAGCACATGGGGAATGACGCACACTGCTCTAGTGCGCCTGCTGAAGGAGCTGAGAGGCCGTATTACTCTCACCATCGTCTCCTGGCCTGGCAGCCTGCTTTAGGCCCTTGTTGCGCGGGGACGGGCTTATTACCATGACCCTATGTTAGTGGTTGGAGCGTCACACAGTCCCTACCCACAGTGAATGGGATTTTGGACATTGACTCCCATGGTAGGCACGTCGAATGAAATGGACCAGCGCCATAGAACATGGGCCAAGGTGCTTAAGCCTCGTCCAGGTATGAGGGACTGACATGGACCTCAGATGCTGAAGAAGGGGTGTATGATAAGACTCTCTTCACATGATGACTCGGCAAAGGTGTCGGCCATTGGAAAGAGATCCTCCAGTGTACAGATGATTCAGGTTGAACACTCACGGATCCATGTGATACTATTGGTATAATCTCATTGGCTGCCTGTGTACTTGATAGCCCCCCCACCCGCCTCGCTGAAATCATCGTTTAGGCACAGGAAGCAGACCCGAGCACCTGCTGTCACTGACGCCACATACGCGAGGAACTGACGATTAAAAAAGGAAGCATCTAGAAGAAACATGGTCACACATTATGAGGATATGATATGTGTGATAGTGTATGTAAATACTCCTCTGTGGGCAATGTGCAAACATATTTCATAAGTGCTAGCTGCTTTGTGGTGGAACTGAAAGGACTTCTGGGATAAGTGCAGGTTCAAACTAAGGTTCAGAGTTTGGGGTTGCCGGTTCTCTCGGTTTCTATGGAAAAACACATTCAAGTGGACGCACATTTCTTTCCTGTTAACGTTAAGTGTGTGTGTGGGGGGCGGATTTTCATTCGATTGTTTACTTCGTTCTGTTCTTATGGCCTTTTTGGATATTGGCTTCGCTTGGTTCGTTCTGACCGTAACGTGTTTTCTCCATCCACTTGAGAGAGTAGGGATTTTATTTTTATTTGATCTGTGTATGTTTCAGTATGTTGCAGATGCTGTTGCGGAAAAATATACATGTTTGAGTATTATAAAAAAAAAAAAAGACAAAAAAAGAAATGGACTAAATAATACTGTTCATAATGCTCTTTTAAAAAGTGTATGTACTTATATACACACATACAACTACCGGGAAAAAGTAAGAGACCACTTTTAATGGGAAGCCTCATCTAAATAGTCTCTTATTTTTTTTCCATGGCTGTTTCTCTAGCGTATACTGTATATAAAATATGGGGCGGGTCACCACAAAAGTTCAAGTGATTTAAAGGGATGTATATAAAACCTACATGTATTTTTTTGGCCATAAATACTTCTAGTTCTATTTATATTTATGTATATGTATAGTGCAGTAGCATTGGACAGTGGCACAAAGCAGGTTTACAGAAATATAAATATATATTTCAAACCCATGAATTTATAAATGTGTCTCTACTGAACACAACTGAGGCAACGGTGGCAAGAAAAACTCCTTAAAGCCTCACGGGAGATAAATTCTACCCCTTCCGCCAACTGGCATTATCCCAGAAGTATTCCGGGCACTTTCATCTGAATACATGAGCGATACCTTGAGAACCGTGAACGGGTGGCTTCCATTCCTGGAAAAGTTTGGTCGTGTTGAAATTTGCTGTGGTTCGAGTCTCGGATTAATTCAACCGCCCAATTTTTTATTATTATTTTTTTTTTGCAAATTTCCTGTTCATTTTAACCGCCTGCAAAATCTGCCACAATGACCCTGGTAATCCATCACAGTTCTCGTCAACCAGCTACATGAGACTTTACTAAGACGAGATGAGGAAGATACTTTCAGAGGAACCAATCTTAAAAAGGAACCAGACATAAACAAGACATTCCTTAATCTCTACTCTCCCCGTCACCAAAATATTACACTGGAAAGCAATCGAGAGGACCTTACAGGCCAAATACATGCACTATACTCAAATTTCAATGTACCCATCAACGTTTACTGCCCATTTTCTCCAAACTTTATTTTCTGTTAAGATGATAACACCCTAAACATTTTCACTAAGCTCTCAGGATCGGCTCCACCAAATTTAACAAGGTTCTCTTTATTTTGAAGAGAATTAATTGTAAATGTTGAATTACTATGTCCAATAAAACCTTACATCGTTTGGACCAACTGGACTTCATTTATGGTGACACGACCCGTATATATAACAGTATATATAAATATCAGAGACAGAAAAGATTGCACACATTTCTGTCGAGGTACATTTTCATGTCTGCAGGTCATCGTGAAAAGCCATGTGTTGTAGTGTCTCATGCTATGGCTTGTGGAGCATTGTGTATCGGATGATACTTTTGGTTAAATCAATAAAATTATTCTATAAGGAAAACTGTGTCAGTGTGTGTGTGTGTGTGTGTGTGTGTGTGGGTGTGTGTGTTATGATACTATTCACATACCACAACAAAACCACGCTTCACCTCAACACAAATATAATTTATGGATTTCCAATCTTTTTTCTTCATCCCAGTAATTTTATAATAAATTATCTTAAATTAAAAAAAAATCCTTTGGTTTATTATCTTGTCATAAACTGTATAATAAATAAACTTTGTAAATTAGTTCTCTTCTAACAGTTTAAAAATGAAAAGAAATCAGCTCTTCCCGAGCCTGGCCTTCACTCGGCTCAAACAAACATACAGCGCTGCCTCTCTGTGGCCTCTGCCTACTTACTGGCTTCGAGAGTCAATTATTTACGGGAGCTCGTTAAGACGTATGATCTCGCCCGTCATCAGTCGGTGGACTCGGTGTCTGTGCTGTCCTTGGCACGTTTGGATCGCTTGTACCGGTGTTGTCTCCTGTTGCTCTCTCCATCATCACTGGAATGCCGACTTCTCCGGCTGCTACTACTGAGAGAGTGAGAAAGAAAGAAAGAAGGAAGAGAGAGAGGAAAGAAAAAAGTGAAAAAAAGAGAAGGTGAGAGAGAGAAAAAGAGAGAAAGAAAAAAGACAGAAAGGAAGAGGAGGATAGAAAGACAAAAGAAGAATAAAGTGAGAAGGAAAGTAGGACAGAATGTATAAAAGTAACGTGTGTAATTAATGTAAATAAATAAAGCATGTAAGTAACGTGGGGGTGATGCGTTTAAGTGACGTGTGTGAGTAGACGTGAGCGTGGAAGTGACTCTTTTAGGTGATGCATGGAAGTGATGCATTTATTTAACGTGTGTAAATGAAGCATGTAAGTGGAAGTGAGTGTGTGAGTGCAGCGTGTAGGTGCCGTGTGTAAGTGACACTTTCAAGTGACGCCTGTAAGTGGAAGTAGGCATGCGAGTGCAGCGTGTAGGTGCCGTGTGTAAGTGACACTTTCAAGTGACGCCTGTAAGTGGAAGTAGGCATGCGAGTGCA